>PVIW01009760.1:0-49465 GCA_004026585.1 Noctilio leporinus
AGCAGAAAGAAAGAAGGAACTTGTACCGTTTGCAACAACATGGATGGAACTGGAGAGTATTATGCTTAGTGAAATAAGCCAGTCAGTGAAGGACAAATATCATATGATCTCACCCATTACGGGATAATAATGAGCAAAACTAACAACAAGCAAAACAGAACCAAGTATATGAATACAAGGAATAGGCCTTCAGTGGTCAGGGGGAATGGGGTTGGGGGGAGGGGGGAGGTAGAGGCAAAGAAGGGGAGCAGCTTAGACAAGAACCTGGTATAAAGGAACCATGGACATGGACAACAGGTGGGATTGAATTTTGGGGGAATGTGTGGGTGGGGAGGGGGACAGAGGGGAGCAAAATTGGGATGGATGTAATACAACAACAATAAAATTAAAAAAAAAAAAAAAGTAATGATAGAAGAGTTCCGTAACATGATGAGTGAAAACATTACTCAAGTTCAGAAAACACAGAGGGTCCCAATGAGAATGAATCCATAGAAACCCACTTCAAGAAACATTATAATTAAAATGACAAATTTCAAAGACAAAGAGAGAATCCTAAAAGCATCCAGACAGAAACAGCAAGTAACATATAAGGGGCTCCCATAAGGTTATCACATGATTATTCAACAAAAACAATACAAGCCAGAAGGGGATGGCAAAAAATATTCCACGTAATGGAAAACAAAGGCCTACAACCAAGAATACTGTACCCGGGAAGGCTCTCATTCAAAATGGAAGGAGAATTAAGGCGTTTCCCAGACAAAAGAAGACTAAAAGAATACATCTCTACCAAATCAGCATAGCCAAGAAATGCAAGGGGATCTGCTTTAAAAAAATAAAATAAAGGAACAGAGAGAGAAAGAGAGGAACACAGGTACAAAGTGGGAAAATGGCAATAAATAAGTATCAATCAATAATAACCTTAAGTGGAAAAGGATTAAATGCACCAATCAAGAGATACAGAGTAGCTGAATGGATAAGAAAACATGACCCACACATATGCTGTCTTTAAGAGACCCACCTCAGAACAAAAGATCAACACAGATTGAAAGTGAAGGGATGGAAAAATATATATCAAGGAAATGGTCATGAAAAAAAGCCTGGAGTAGCAGCACTTATTTGAGACAAAATAGATCTTATGTTGAAGGCCATAAAAAAGATAAGGAAGGACATTTCATAATACTTAAGGGAACAATCCATTAAGAAGAGATAACTCTGGTAAACATATATGCACCCAAAGTAGGAGCTCTGAAAATTATAAGGAAATCTTGGAGGATGTCAAGAACGATATAGGCAGCAACACATTCATAGCAGGGGATTGTAATACCCCATGATCAATAATGAAGAGATCTTCTGAATAAAAAATCATCAAGGATATTGTGGCATTGAACAACACCCTAGAGGAAATGGACCTAACTGTAATGTACCTAAAAGTAGAGAACATTTCACCCCAAAGAAGCAAAACGCACATTTTTTAAAAATGCACATGGAACATTTTCTAAGATAGACCACATGGTAGGTCACAAGACAAGCCTCCACAAATACAGGAAAATTGAAATCATACCAAGCATTTTCTCAGATCATAATGGATTGAAACTAAAAACCAATCTCAAGGGAAAAAATGAAGAACACTCTAACTCATGGAGACTGAATAACATGCTTTTAAGCAATGAATCGGTTAACAATGAGATGAAAAATGAAATAAAAAAGTTTCTAGAAACAAATGACAATGAATACACAACAGCCCAAAACCTATGGGTTAGAGCAAAGGCAGTCCTCAGAGGGAAATTTATGGTAATACAGGTCTACCTTAAAAGGTCACAAGAAGCTTATACAAACAACCTAACCATAAAGCTGCATGAACTAGAGGAGAAACAACAAACAAAGCTCAGAGCAAATAGAAGGAAGGAAAACATCAAAATCAGAGCAGAATTAAATATCTTAAGAGACTCAAACATCAATTTGAAGAATCAACAAGTCCAGGAGCTGGTTCTTTGAAAAATAAATAAAATTGACAAGTCTTTAACCAGAATCATCAAGAAAAAGAGAGAGATGACCCAAATAAACAGAATCAGAAATGACAGAGGAGAAATCACAACTGATACTTCAGAAATATAAAAGATTGTAAGAAATTACTACAAACAACAATATGACAAGAAATATAACAACCTGGGTGAAATGGACATATTTCTGGTAATGTATAATCTACCAAAATTGAATCCAGAAGAAGCAGAAAGCCTGAATAGACCAATAACAACTAGTGAAATTGAAGTATTCAAAAATCTCCCAAAGCACAAGAGCTACAGACCAGATGGCTACACAGGTGAATTCTACTAAACATTTAGAGAAGAACTAACTCCTATCCTCTTCAAACTATACCAAAAAATTCAGGTAGAGGGAAGACTCCCAAACTCTTTCTATGAGGCCAATATTATTCTAATCCCAAAACCAGGTCAAGACACAACTAAGAAGGAAAACTATAGGTCAATATCTTTCATGAACATAGATGCTAAGATTCTCAACAAAATCTTGGCAAACTGAATCCAGCAATACATTAAAAAGATCATACACCATGATCAAGGGGGTTTCATTCCAGGGATGCAAGGATGGTACAACATTCCCAAATCAATAAATGTAATACACCACATAAATAAAATGAAAGACAAAAACCATATGATCATATCAATAGATGCTCAAAAAGCATTTGATAAAGTATAGCAACCATTTATGATAAAAACATTCAGTAAAATGGGAATAGAGGGAGCATACCTCAACATAATACAGGCCATATATGAGAAACCTGAAGCCAATACTCAATGGGCAAAAACTAAAAGCTTTCCCCCTAAGATCAGGAATGAGACAAGGCTGTCCTCTCTCTCCACTTCTGTTCAACATCATTTTGGAAGTTCTATCCATAGCTATCAGAGAAGAAAAAGGAATCACAGGTATCCAAATAAGAAAGGAGGAAGTCAAACTGTCATTATTTGCAGATGATATGATACTGTATATACAAAACTCGATAGGCTCCACCAAAAACTTGCTCCACCTAATAAGCAAATATAGCGAAATAGCTGGATCTAAAGTCAATATCCAGAAATGAAAGGCATTTTTGTATACCAATAATGAAACATCAGAGATAGAAGCTAGAAAACAAATCCCATTTACCATAGCAATAAGAAAAATAAAGTACCTAGGAATCACCTTAACCAAGGAGGTAAAAAACCCGTATTTAGAAAACTACAGAACATTGAAGAGAGGAATGAAGGAAGATACAAATAAATGGAAGCATATACCATGTTCATGGATGGGAAGAATTAACATCATTAAAATGTCCATACTACCCAATCTATAAATTCAATACAATCCCAATTAAAATACCAATGACATACTTCAGAGAAATTGAAAAAATACTCTAAAAATTTATATGGAGCCAAAATGCCCACAAATAGCCACAGCAATCTTGGGATAGATGAACAAGGTAGAAGGAATCACAATACTGGACATCAAACTATACTACAAGGCTACTGTCATCAAAACAGTCTAGTTCTGGCATAAAAGTAGACATAGATCAATGGAACTGAATAGAGAGCCCAGAAATAAACCCAGGACTCTATGATCAATTAATAATATTCAACAAAGGGGGAAGAAACATAAAATAAAGTAAAAACAGTGTCTTCAACAAATGGTGTTGGGAGAATTGTACAGGCACATTCAAAAAAATAAAACTAGAGCACCAACTTACACCATACACCAAAATAAACTCAAGATGGATCAAGGACTTAAATATAAGCAGTGCCACCATAAATGTCTTGGAGAAAAATATAGGCAGTAAAATTTTAGATATCCTATGCAGAAATATGTTTACTGATACTCCTCCAAGGGCAAAGGAAATAAAAGAACAAATAAACAAATGGGACTATATCAAATTGAAACTTTTCTGTTCAGCTAAAGAAAACACCAGCAAAATTCAAAGGGAACCAACTGTATGGGAAAACATATTTGCCAATGATACCTCAGACAAGGATTTGATCTCCAAAATATATAAAGAACTAATGTGACTCAACATCAGGGAGACAGACAGCTCAATTTAAAAATGGGCAAAGGACCTGAACAGACAACTCACTGAGGGAGACATACAAAGGGCCCAGAGGCATATGAAAGAATGCTCACATCACTAGATATCAGAGAGATGCAAATTAAAACCACAATTAGATACCACCTCACACCTATCAGAATGGCAATCTTCAACAAATCAACAAACAAATGTTGGCGAGGATGTCATGAAAAGAGAACCCTGGTGCACTGTTGATGGGAATACAGGCTGGTGTAGCCATTATGGAAAACAGTATGGAATTTCCTTTAAAAACTAAAAATGGAACTGCCTTTTGATCCAGCAATTCCACTACTAGGACTATACCCCAAGAACCCTATAACGCCAATTCAGAAGAACCTATGTGCCCCTGTGTTCGTAGCAGCACTATTTACAATAGCCAAGTGCTGGAAACAGCCTAAATGCTCATCAGTGGATGACTGGATCAAAAAACTTTGGTACATTTACACAATGGAATACTACACAGAAGAAAGAAAGAAGGAACTCCTAACCTTTGCAACAACATGGATGGAACTGGAAAATATTATGCTTAGTGAAATAGGCCAGTTAGTGAAAGACAAATACTATATGATCTCATCCATTTCAAGACAATAATGAACAAAACATAAACAAATAAGCAAAACAGAACCAGATACATGAATACAATGGATAAGTCTCCTGTTGGCAGAGGCAGGGTGGATGGTGGGAAGATAGAAGAGGAGGGAAAAAAAGGGAGCAGTTTAAGGAACTAGTATGGAAGAACCATGGACATGGACAACAAGTGTGATTGACTTTGGGGGTATTGGGTGGGTGGACAAGGGGACAGAGGGAAGGAAAAAGGGGATGGATATAATAAAACAACAATAAAATTAAATTGAATAAAATGAAAACCAGCACTCAAGTGGTAGGTTCCTATATAATGGAAAGTGGTTTTATTCAGTTGTTGGAAGATGTGGGAATTTCATCTCAAAGCCTTTTGTAGCATCTCAATGCGGACAGGGTTTTTTTATAGGGAGGAAAATGGACAAGGACAACAAAAAGATCAGGGGGAGAGGCTGTGGACATGCAGGCAGTGTGCTTGCTGGTCCTGATATGGATCTTTAATGTCAGTTGTGTGATCTTCATCACCCAATGTCATGGTCAAAGCTGTTTCTTTTACAAGCAGGAACTAGAGCTGCTGATGCCTTCAGTATGCTTATAAAGAAACTGTCAGTATGTGAGTTCTTTTCATTGGTTTGTTAACACATCTTATTCTAAGTCTATTTCATGGTAAGTCAGAGTAGTATAAAGTTTTTATTCCCACTCCCACTGATTAGGTAGGGAAGTTAGCTAACTGTAATGGTTAATTATGTATCATTAGTTCTCACTATGGGGCAGGATTTCATGTGACATGGTTTACTTTATGGTATCTCATTTGGTCATCATAGCACATCTCTGAGGTATTATTATTATTATATATTTTAAAGATTTTACTTTATTATTTTTAGAGAGAGAGGAAGGGAGAGAGACAAAGAGGGAGAGAGACATCAATGTATGGTTGCCTTTCACCTGTCTCCAGCTACGGATCTGGCCGGAGACCTGGCTTGCTACCTGGTTATGTGCCCTGGCTGGAGGGTCAAACCAGTGACCTTTGGTTTCTCAGGCTGGCACCTCTGTAGTATTATTATAGTCACAATTTTATATTTAAGGAAACTAAGTTTTAAGGAAGTCACAACTGATGTTATTACCAGAATTTTTATTTTAGCTTGGAGATTCTGAAAGCCCATGTCACACTTTCCCTTATCTCTGAGTCAGTCATTACTATGCCATTATGCACATACTCACATTGCCAAGCATTAAAAATTTTCTTTTGGAAAACATGATTAACTGAATTTTTTTTCTTACTTCTGCTTGGCCATGTAAACTCCACACAAGGAGGGCTATGGGAATCTCCTGTGGGACACTTGCTAGTGTTGCTCCATTCATCATTCAGCTAATCAACAGGTACAAAGATGGGTGTTCTGCCTCAGTGAAACACTGGCTAGAAATGGCCTGGACCCCTGGCTTGAAACAAAAATATTGATAAAATGGCTCACTGATCTTGTGATTATTTAATTAAGGACCACCATCCAGTCCTATTTCCTAACAGAATTCTAACTTTCTATTCTGTAATTATGGACATAATTCAAATGCCCTCCTCCCTCATGCTTTCTTTTATTATTATTATTATTATGTTTTAAAGATTTTATTTCATTATTTTTAGAAAGAGGGGAAGGGAGAGAGGCAGAGAGGGAGAGAGACATCAATGTATGGTTGCATTTCACCTGCCTCCAGCCACAGGTGTGACTGGAGACCTGGTTTGCAACCTGGTTATGTGCCCTGGCTGGGAAATCGAACCTGCCACCTTTGGGTTCACAGGCCAGCGCCTTATCCATTGTGCTACCAGTCAGGGCCCTCATGCTTCCTTTACAAATTCTCTCCCCTAGCTGGAAATTGTCCTTGCAGCACCATCACAGTGGCTTTGACTTGTGACATCTCACAGCTCTCGTTATGCCTTGTTGTGACATAGTGATTGCTTGGTGATGCCTTGCTCCGAGAGGACACAGACTACACAGACACATGGAGTGTACTCTACGTTCACTGGCTGTGAGGCCCTCAGTTAACTTATATCACATTACTAACTGCTTTTATTACTTCTATTTCACATGTAATGAAAGTGAAGTATTCCATGGAGAACTGATATAAAGAGCATTAAGTAGTAGTGTGAGCTCTAGCAGAGGAGACACTGCATAGTTGTTATGACATACATTTAAACACATTAAATATATAGATCTACAAGTTGCTGCTTCAGAACAGAGTCCATTTATCTTACATTGTGTGACTATAACACACATTGTTTGATGGTCACACACTATTTCCAAAATTAAAACACTAATACATATATGTGTTTATATGTTTAAAATTTATTATATTAGTTATATATCATTATATATTTGTGTTTAATTGTACATATAATATATACATAATATGTGCATATGCATATATGTTGATATTTGATACACTGCTCTGTGGAATTTAAATTTTACTTGCTATTTCTATCATCCTCAAATCCCAACCAGTTAATGACTTGAAGACTATTACTATGGTTTTGTGGTTCTGATGATGGACCTCTAGGTAAATTCTGGAGAGTCAGAGATCCTAATTCCGGGTCTTCCCCATTCCCATGGCCCCTGGCCCCTGGCATTGTAGGTTGAGGACAAATGTGTCTAGAATCACAGCAATGCACCTTGACACAAGTTATTTATTACTTACTCTCCAACTACTTATTTGTTCCTGTGTCACAAAATCTGCCTGTCACAGAAGGCTTGGAACCTGATCTCTCATGCTGACTGTGAGCAGAAGGAACAAATTCTCATCTATTTATTGAGAAACTAGGCAGGTGATTGACCCAACCATGGTCTCAGTGGGAAATGAACAATATTCCCTGGGTAGAGTGTTGGGAGCTGAAGCCTGAACTAGGAAATGTCTCACACCTTCCCACTTCAGAGCATTTTGGCATGTGCCTAATTTTTCTGTCATGCCTTTTGTTCTAGTGAGGGTTTGGGGGTTTAGCTTTGGGGAAGATTATACAGACAGCACTAGCCCCAAACATTTATTTAAAGGGAAATAGCACCAGCTGCCATTTCTATGTCAGTGAGATGGATTCTTTGAGGCCTTTCCCCTCCCAAGTCTGACAAGGCAGACGAAGATAACAGCCTTCCAAGACTCCATGCACAGTGGAGGCGTCACTCTTAAATCCTAGGAATGTGCTCCCAACTTCTCTTTTCTGCTTGCCTTTGTTTTTCAAATGAGCAGAATCATGGGTGGGCAAGAATCTTACTGGGGGATCTCTCAGCATTCTTTCCCTCCCTCAAAGCCCTGCAATATTTTAATTCTCTTATTGGTGCCCAGCACTAAAAGCACATAAAAAAGCAAAGCTTTCAGATTGAAGTTGAAAGAAAATACCAGCAATGGCATGTGGAAGCAATGAAATATGGCACTCAACAGATGAGTCGGGTAGTAATGGCCATGTTCACCATGAGCACATTTCAGGTTTGCACGAGCCATTAAAAGAAAAACAGAAACTATAATTGCTCTTAATCTCTATTCAGTCTGCAAATCTTGTTCAAAGGGTGAATTTTAAGGGGAAGATCAAGCAAAAAATAGGCATGAATCTTTGGACAGTGCCAGATTTGACTTTCTTTCTTTAAAGACATGTTAAGAATACAGATGTAACCCAAGTTGTGAGCCCTTAGTGGGAAGCTGATGCTCCCTGCCAGGGCTACAGAAGACTTGATTTCATCACATTCTTTTCTCCAGTCCCATTTGTGTTCACAATCTCCTTCTGTAAAGGTGAAATACTTGGATTGAGTTTTTGGCTCAGAAGCTGAGCAAGATGATCATGTTTGTATATGTGCTTTCACCTAACTTTCTTTTTCTTTCTTTCTTTTTTTAAAAGATTTTATTCATTATTTTCAGAGAAGGGCAGGGGGGTAGGAAGAAAGGGAGAGAAACATAAATGTATGATTTCTTTTACCTGCCTCCAGCTAAGGACCTGGCTTGGAACCTGGTTATGTGTCTGGACTAGGGAATCAAACCAGCAACTTTTGGATTTGCGGGTTGGAGCCAATCCACTGAACCACCCCAGCCAGGGCTCACCTAACTTTCTTTAAAAAAATGCTTACATTATAGTGAAATTATTTGTACACCAAAGGAGTTATAGGTTCAGAGTGAAAACTTGGAGAAAAGAGAATAACCAGCTTTGGTTGTAGGAGACCCCAGGCAAAGTATTCCCTAGCAATTTAAAGTTTTCTTTCTCAATTCATCTAGGAAGAACAAGCCTCATCAATTTTTAATTGACTTACTCATGTTTATATCATTTTTAAAACATGGCTCAGTTTTATGAAATGACTCCTATTTTAATGAAACAAATGCATTATTTTTTACATAATAAAAACAATAATAGTAATTGACACTACTCTGTGTTGACTAGAATGCAAGGTGTTCAAAATTTGACAAACCCAGATTTCAGGATTCCATGTAAGAATGTTTCAGAATTTGTATGACAATTGGATTTTCCTTTAGTATAACATATGATTCACATTGAATCAGATATGTTATCATTTGCACTGGCACCTTCTTGTGCAGGCAAACACTTTGCAATAGAGTGACCATGATGCTTTCAAGTCTTATTTTTTCCACATTTACAGAAAATTAGATTGTGATTGTTGTATGAATAGGGTGAGCAATTCACTTTAGGATCTCTTCTCCACCTTCACTTCTTCCTTCTCACTGCCTCCTTTGCTTTACATTGTTTTCCAGATGAAGCTTTTATCCTTTGGGCAACATATTTTAAGGACTGCCCCACTTGTGCATTTTAAACTGTTGATTCTCTCTAATTGTTATAGCTAGATTCCCTTTCACCCAGTAGGTTTAAACAAGTGATTACTTTATTTTCTAATTTTTTAAATCTAGGTTGGTCCCTAATTTTTGGTCTCAAAATAAGTGAAACATTTGAATGAATGTTGTCTCTGTGCATCTTTTTCTCCTGGGAATCAGAAGTTATGGCTAAAGAAGAGGAATGCTATTCTTTAACCATTTCTGGTTTGATTGCTGTTGTAAGGAAAAATGATTTTTTGATCATTTGATTTGGGATCGATTAGGTGTGGGCTCATTTCCATTCACTCACATTCAGTTTGAGATGAGGAAGCACTAACAGATGTCACTCTTGGAGTCTCCACCAACCTGAACTCTGAAAGCTTTGATTCTCATGTTCTGTAATGGGTTGGCCAATAAGGGGTTCTGACTTCTGTATATTACAAAACTTTGATTAGTTAACATTAAAGGTATTTCTTCAAAAGATGTTGAAAGCTGCTTTGAGTTGAATACTCATAGCAAATACTAATCTGGTACTTCTCATCAGATTTCCTCTTCAAGGAGCATATGCAAATCTTCAAAAACCTTCCTTTATTTAAATTGTCATAGCAAACCAGAAGATCATCCCTTTAGAAAAACAGAGCCCATCACAGTTACCATCGCCTTTGTGAAGTTAGAAATTGTCCTCAGACTATTGCTCCATGAGAAATTATTATTCTTTTGGTTACAAGGTGACTTAAAACTGTCACATTGGCTCTTTATGAACTCAAGGCAGAAACGGAACTGGAAACTTCTTCAGACCTGTGAGAGAATAGCTTTGTAATTGTGAGGGTGGGGAAGAAGAATGGGTGGATGAAGAAGAGGGTTTAGGAGGGATAAATGTTGTTGGAAAAATTATATAAGTAAAATACACCCTCTTCACACACACACACACAAAAGACCTATGAGGTGCCTTCCATATAATTTCTTAAATGGAAAAGGCCTAGATTTTTCTTTCTTAATTACAGTAGTTCCTGAAAAATAATGAAAATATTTGCAAAATATGCTGTGTTGAAGATAAAAGCTTATTTTTGTTATAAATAATTATTTAATTTAATGAAATATGAGTTTAAAGAGATATAATCTAAATTAAAAAGTAAGGAAATAGGCAAATATTTATTTTACCTCTGTGGCAAAGACTTTCTGAAATAATAAGTGTGATTAAAGGAATCACATAAGGAAAGACTGGTAGATTTGCTTGCATAAATCTTTATACCTAATTATGCATTAAAAACTCCACTTATAAAATTGAAAAAATAGAAGAATAATATTTGAAATAAGCCTACTGATGAAGGGTACTCTTACTATATAAAGAGCTCATGCAAATCAGTAATTGGAATGTACAGTCAGTAAGATTACAAATAAAACATGAAATGAACATGTCTGATAAATAGTAATATTCAACCATGGTGTAATTTAAAAAGTGCAAAAATTAAAAAGCTAAACTAGTATCAAAATATTAAAAGAAATCTAAATACTAGTAATTGGGTATTTCCATTTCCATATCACTGATAGAACTGTAAACTGAAGAACTATTTAAAAGATAATTTAACACTATGCACTTTACAGTTTTATTTATTTCATTGTAATGTTGTTTTGCTAGCATAAAATAAAAGAGAACTCAAATAATCAAGTAAATTATTGTGGGTTATAGGATGTGTAACTACAGTCAATACATAATATTCATTGACACTTTTGTTGTGATCAAGTTACAGTTCTTTTTTATTAATTATATTTATTATTGTTGTATTACAATTGTTTCATTTTCCCCCCATTGCTCTCCCCTGTCCTCATCCCGCAGTCAATCCTCAGCTCGTCCATGTCCATGGGTCCTTCACACTAACTTCCTATTATCTCTTGTTCCATTCTGCTCATCTCTTTGTTTTGTTCATTAATCTCCTATATTAAATGACAACATACGGTATTTATCTTCTGCTGCCTGGCTTATTCCATTATGCATGATACTCTCCAGTTCCATCCATGCTATCATAAATGATAGAAGTTCCTCTTTTCTTTCTGCTGCAAAGAATTCCATTGTGTAAATGTACCACAGTTTTTTGATCCATTCATCCACTGAAGGACACTTAGGTTGTTTCCAGCTCTTGGCTATTGTAAATAGCACTGCTATGAACATAGAGATGCACAGGTTCTTCTAAATTGGTGTTTCAGGATTCTTTGGGTATAATCCTAGCAATGGAATCATTGAGTCATAATGCAGTTCTATTTTTAGTTTTTTGAGGTCATTCCATGCTGTTATTCATAGTGGCTGCACCAATCTGCATTCCCACCAACAATGCACTGGGATTCCCTTTTCTCCACATCCTCACCGGCACTTGCACTTTTAACAATAAAGGAATATGTTTATGTTAATTGTAAGAAGAGAATATAAAATTATACATCCAATATTCCCAAATTACAAAATTCTGTTCACATTTAAAAAAGCATAAGTATACTAAAATATAAATGGCTAATTTGTGGAGTTTACTCTTTATGTTTTTCTATATTTCCACTATTATAAAGTATTTCAAATATTGTTCCTCAGTGAACTCAAGCTGATTTTATGTCAGTGCAAACTTTTATAGCTGAATCTCAATTGTCCCATTTTCACCATGGACAGTATTAGTATGTATGTGTATACAATCATTCTATATTTAATTTGTATGTATAATATACATAGTATGTAATAATGTATGTATCCTATGTAAAATGTTAATATTGATATTTTTACATATCAATATTATGTAATTTGCATATTATATTCATATTATATTAATAGGTTAATAAACTATACACAAGGTCTGTTCAGAAAGTATCTAGCCATGAAATATAATAGAGACATTTATTGAATAAAATACAAAGAAACATTATACATAAGACAGTGATGCCTAAATCCCCTTCAAAGTAGACACCTTGGGACCTTACACAATTCTTTAATTTTTGTTGATTACAGCTTGTACATGTTCAATATTCCCAGGTGTTCAGCTTGTTGTAGGCCTCCCAGAATATGAATCACTTTAAATAGATTCTGGATAATCTTTGAAGTGTTTGTGCCATACTTATATTTGTGCTGCACTCATTGCATGTCCCCAAAAGGCTACTGAATCATCCAAATAGTTTCTGTGAAGGAATGTTCAAGCTTAAGGCAAAATTGGATGCAGATTTACTGTTCTGCTCTTTTAATCATTTTGAATGTGATGGCCACATAGTGCACATGCTCACTCAAGGGCATCTGCTGCACCCCACTGACTAATACAGTGAAGTCGTCTTTGTTCACACAGGTGCATTCCAGTCTACTCTCCTTGCTGTTAGGTTACATCAATGTCATACAAATCATTCTTGTGTTAACAATGGATGGACTTTTTCTAGACAGGTCTCATATATAGTATGACATAAACATAATTATGTATGCATTTTATTTATGTAAAATAACAGATTTCTGCTGGTAAGATGGACTAATTACCATTCAATCTAGAATTCTGGACTGTCTGAATGGATCCTACATTCTCAATTCACAAGTAGTTTCCTTAAACTGATGTCAGTCCAAGGATTTTTGAGGCCCCCTGAGGGTTTTTATATGTTAGACAGCAAGGTCACAACTTTCCAGTGCAGTGGGGCCTTTTGGATAGTGACCTGGTGTCTTTCATCATAGAATAGGATTTTTATAAGGTGTTAAAGTTGCTGTGTGAATGGACATTGTCACCTATAACTTCAGTTCTCAGATGAGCTAAATATGTTGCTTTTGGGAAAAAAGAAAAGGACTTACTTAAGTTGATCTCCAAGGTAGGACAAACACATAGAGAATCAAAAGGCCCTTTCAGGTCTGTAAACCAAATATCCAAGAATTCAGACGTCTACCTCAGCCTTACAGGTGTCTTTTGCTTTGATCATTAATTAAAATGTGACTTCTATCTTGGTGTCATTGTTGGAAGACTTGACAAAACAAAGTACGTCAAGTACCTGACAATTTTTTATAATGACCTGAAAGACAGGTGTTCATTCCTGTGAAAGCTTTGAAGCTAAAAATAAAATAACACAAAATTTAAATTAAAGGATATTCCCAAGCACATAGTAATCATCTTAAGACATGCTCTTCAGTGTCTTTTTTTTCTCCCAGATGATGATGGTGGTGGTGGTGGGGGTGGTGTTAAAGGTGGGCAAACCCTGGCTGGAAAGGAATGCAGAAAATGGGTAAAATAAACCCTGGGAAGTCATTTGAGATCAGTCATCAGAGAATGTGTCTCAACTGTGTCATTATCAGATTAATATTTGAGTTCCAATCTAAGCTGGAATTATTTGGATAACAAAAATCAAAAGGAAAGTTTTTACAAACAATTTTGCCTTAGAGCAAAAGAAATGTATTAGGGGTAGGATTTTTGTGATTTTTCTACCACACCTTTCGAATTCCTGTAAGCTTGGATACTACATAAAGAATCATGAGTATCCCTACCTTCACAGCCATGGTGTGTTTTATCTTGAGTCAAAATTGGAAAAAACCCAAATTCTTCTAATTTCATGTTAATTTCAGGTGAACCATAGACTTCCAGGCTAAATAACCTGCAGAATATTTCTAATCACAGTAAAAACATGATTTCTTGGGTAGGTCACTCTAAATTGAAAATGGAAAGAGATGCCTCCCTGGGGATGAAAACTAACTTTGACTAACTGATTGCTCCTTTTCATTTCCTCATCAGCATTTTATAGGAGCCAGAGTTCTGGACTATGATTTGTTCATAAAATGGCATTGACCTTCTAAATAGCTTGGTTTAGTTTGCAGCAGTTAGCAAGTAAATACTTTCAGTGAAATACATGGATTACAAAACTATATAATGGTATGGGAAGAAAAGTTGGGACACATTCATTAGGCTTATGGAATACTCAGTGGGTGTAGAATGGTGACAGTGCAGGGTGAGGGGGCAGCATGCCTTCTAGTTAAGAAAGAATTTTTGAGCAGGGGGATTCAAAGGTCCATGAAGAGGGAAGACTTGTTCACTGGAGGTAAGTCCTGGAACTTTCAGGTCCAGGTGACTCTCTGGGGTGAGGGGTGCTGTTACTTAAGCATTTACTGAGCATAAGCTGTATGGTGAGCAAGCCATGTATGTCCCAAGACCAGCTTGATGACTGAGGCAGAGAGAAATGGGCCTCACTGAAAGGGCTATCATGAGATTAACGTGGTCAGTAATTTTAGAAAAGTTACTTGGTCACAGCCTAGGTTACATAATGAAAGAACTTCTGTGAAAAGAAAGAAATCAGAGATAGGACAGTGGGTTTTATTCAGACTTCAGCTCAGCCACTAAAATCTCATTGTAGGTAAATATTGATGAGGAAGATGCTCATAAAAGGTTTCTACAATACTTTAATTCTTATTAAAAATGAGTATATTTGGAAAAAAAGAGAAGCTGCTTACAAAGATGTTCACAATATGCCTACATTGGAAAAAAAAAAAAGAATAACTGAATGATTTGCAACACAGTGACAAGGAGCACTTTATTTTCTGACCATTGAAGTTCTTTTGTATGTTGTTTCTTGTTTTATGTTGGTTTATAGAGGTTGGCTCTTTTCAATAAGTTAGTTTAGAGTTAAAGCAGTTAAAATTTCCATTTATGTGATGACCTTTTTAAAAGAGGTTTTGTCTGTGCTACTGTTTACCCCCACCATTTCCTTCAGTGCTATCATTATTTTAGAGGAGCTGGGTTTGGTAGAGGTTCTGGAACATACACATGATACCTTCATAGGTCTCCTAAATCCTGGCAGGCTCATGCTGCCAGTTTGCTACCTCCTTGATCTCTAGAGTCTATAGTCTTAGCCTCATGAATTTTGGGAATTTCTGTCTGGCAGCCACTGGTCTTGTCTACATTATCCTATCTAGTACCCAAATGTGTGGTGAGGACATTCCTGGGGGATGGTAGCTAGAAAGGAATGGCCAGCATTTGGTTATCTGACCCTCTATGTGGAGGTTTTCAGTGAGTTTTCCTAACATTTTTTTCTTTGGGAAGTATTGAGTGCTGTTGATAAGGTAGCCAGCAACTGGTTTGTTGTGAGAAACATCGAGACCTCAGAAGCTTTAGTGGACAGTCAGTGCTTTGACCTCATGCATAGCTATAGCTCCACCCTTTGTCAGAAACCATGTTCAATTTACCATGGTCTCCTCTTATTCCTTCATAATAGAAGCAACTATCCAAGTAACAATGTTGATTATGTAATGATATTTCTTGATACTATTTATTGAATGCTTTCTATGAATTAGGTGCTACACAGTGAATTGCATGTTTATCTCACTCCAGTTTTCTCACAATCCTATGAAATAGATGTTTTATGCTCATTGATTAATAAGAAAGTTAATTTTCAAAATCTACATGCACACAAATAGAATATGAAAGGCACAAGATCGATTCCAACTTTTTGTCTTCAATTGGTTTATGGGAGGGCACAAAATGTATGGAATGTACCTGCCTTAGCTCTTTCAATATTTTAAGAGGTACAAACTATTAAAACATGGCAAACCTTTAACAGTAATTTTTGAGTGAATAAGTTAAGTGTCAGAATTTTCTATGATAATTTTATAGCAAAAACTAGTCTTGACTATAGTATGGTAGGATAGGATGTTCTGAACCTAGTGTGAAAACTGTGTCTCTCTACAGATGAGATCCATGGAAATGAGACAGAAAGGATGGATAAGACATTTACTTTCTTTTTTCAGCATTTTTTGACTGTTTTAAAAAAAGATTTTATTATTTTTAGAGAGAGGGGAAGGGACAGAGGCAGAGAGGGAGAGAGACATCAATGTATGGTTGCCTTTCACCTGCCTCCAGCTATGGACCTGGCTGGAGACCTGGCTTGCAACCTGGTTATGTGTCCTGGCTGGGAATCGAACCAGTGACCTTGGGTTCACAGGCTGATGCCTTATCCACTGTGCCACTGGCCAGAGCCTCGCTTTGTGTGTGTGTGTGTGTGTGATAAATTTGGAGTTAATTTTACTAAGCAGATATCATCTGAGTACTATTATCCTATTATAATTAAGAAATTTTGGGGTTCATTTCTATCCCATGCTGAAGTTCAAATATAATCATTGAAACTCCACCAAAGGTAAGATCAAAGGTAGTCAGTGAAGTTCTATGTGAAAGTATGACAAAACATGGAAACAGAGTCCACTTATGGGTCCAGTTAAATATACAGGGTGTGCATGATAAATTGGCAATAACATTGCATCTCCCTATTTCACATGCTTCTTATTGATTTTGAAAAACTGTTTCTAAGATTATGGTTTAACATCATTGTTTCAGATATAAAGTATTAAATTCTGAGAGCAACTGTCATGTTGAAGGAATATGATGTTAGAGCAACCATTAGTTCTGGACTATGTTCAGGGCTAACTGCTAAGGAAATTGTGGACTTCAATAACATCCCTCTATGTACAGTTTATAATGTGAAGAAGGTGTATGATGCTGATCCTGATATCGCTAACAAGGAAAATACATAAGGTATGTAAGGATTGCACAAGTCCAGATATTGTACACATAATCCAGGAGATCATCAATGAAGATCCAGGGAAGTCAATGTGCTCCATAGCAAGAGAACTGCAGATGCCAGATCAACGGTTTGCAAAATTGCTCAAGATATCAGATACAGGTCGTATGTTCTTAGAAGAGGCCAGTTTATGACACATTAGACAAAAGAAATGCATTTTGAAAAACTGCTAACACAATTGAAAAATCCCAAAGAAAATAACCCTCTGATTTTCTTCTCTGATGAAAAGAATTCTCAGCAGGACCAAATAGTCAACAAAAGAAACAACAGGAGGCTCTGCGAGAATCTTAATGAAGTCCCAATTGTCATGAAAATAAAATTTCCTGCTCTAGTGATGTTGATGGTGTTAGGTGTTGTCAGCAATGACAAATCATGACTCCACATTGTTTTCCACAAGGCTTGAAGATAACTGCTGATGTTGACCTTGACATTTTGAGAGAAGTAGTTATACCGTGGATGAAGGAAGTCACAAATCATTTTATCTTCTAACAAGATGGTGAACCAGCACATAACACCAAAAAGGTACAAGAATGTCTCAGTGTCAGTGTTCGTAAATTCTGGTCAAAGGAAATCTGGCTTCCTAGTTCACAAGATGCAAATCCTTTAAACTATTACATATGCAGTGTTTGTGAGAGAGAAGTTAATAAATAACTTCATTCCAATAAAGAGGCTGTTAAAGCTAAGATTGAATATCTGGAGTGATATCCATGGATGAAGAAAAGTTAATAAAACCATGATCAAGATTCTGAAGTTGAATTGAGTCTATTATTGCAGCAAATGGAAAATTTTTTAACAATTAAAAAAATGGCTGTTTATGTATTTACATATAAGAATAAGTTTATTTAAAAATATAACACTTTTGTTGTATGTTGTTTATTTTACTAGAATTTTGCCACTTTATCAGGCTTACACACACACATATATCATGTGCACCCTGTATATATGTGTGTGTATGTGTATATATATGTATACAATATGTGGTGGCTTTAGAAGTGTAGTTCTGGCAACAAAGCCATGTCTCAAACATTTAGAATTATGATGTCTTGATAAAACATCATAAATTAGGAAGATTGACTGTACAGAATTTAACTTTCTAACTACATAGGCAGGGGCCAGTCCTATTGAGGTGGGCAACCTGGGCAGAGTTGCAAAACCACATTCCTGTGTTAGTCATTGGAATTTCCCATGTACCAGTATTTTCTCTTCTCTTCCTTTCTTTTTCTTTCTATTCTCTTGTTTTGTTTGTTGCAGAAAAGGCAACTGAGCCTGGTGGAGAACTTTCTTCTACTGGCTAATTTTGTCTCTCCCCACTGATGCCCCCAATTGCAGCCCAGGATGCCCCAGTAGCAGAAGATATCGCCATTCCCACAAACATTGAGAAGGCCATGTATTTATTGACTAATGAGGTGGCAAGGATCGTACATCATGGAATAAAGTTTTACATGTTTAAATGTTTATTTATTTGTTTGTTTCCTTCTCATTGGTGAGTTCTTTCCAGGTATGTAGTGCAGACACTTAGGAAAGTTGTACAGCATGGCTGCCAGGGCTTTCCCTGGATGGGAGAAGGTTAGGGCTGTTGGTGGTCATTGTTTCCTTTAGGCAGAAGACAATTTCTACATGTAACAGAAACTTCGGGCTGCTTGGCTTCCCTGTAGAGGGGCCACAATACACATTTAATGAACTTAGGTCCTGTGGGGCTTCTAAATAGGGAAAGCATTTTCATGATCCAGGGTGAACTCAGGTTGCCATTAATTTGCTTATTTATAGGTTGAGTAAGTGCAAAATAAAGGGGGATGGGTGCAGCCAGCTTGTGAAAATGTTCTTCATCCTTTCCAGAATAAATATTTTTATTAATATTAACACCTAAATAATTCAATATAGATCATATGTTTTAACAAACAGCATAAGTACATCTAAAAAACCCTCTCACTCATGAGTATTAACTAAGTATATTTTTTTACTCATTGTGGTAATGATGAGAAAGCAAACTGGTTATGATCAAGTTGTCAGGATATCATTCTTTTCTTTTCTTTTCTTTCTTTCTTTCTTTATTATTTAATTATTTTTTTAATTGTTGTTGTATTACATCCATCACCTTTTTGCTCCCCTCTATCCGGCTCCCCACCCACCCATCCCCTCCAAAGTCAATCCCACCTGTTGTCCATGTCCATGGTTCCTTTATACTAGGCTCTTGTCTAAGCTGCTCCCCTTCCCTGTCTCTGCCTTCCCCCTCCCCCCAACCCCTTTCCCCCTTACCACTGAAGGCCTATTCACTGTATTCATATATTTGGTTCTGTTTTGCTTGTTGTTAGTTTTGTTCATTATTGTCCTGTAATGGGTGAGACCATATGATATTTGTCCTTCGCTGACTGGCTTATTTCTTTTAAAAACACAGATGTAGCAAGGATTTGCTCTTCCTCATTCCCACTCACCTAATCTCTCCTAATTGGTTTGTTCTCACTCTAGAGCAAGAAACCTAAATCATACTCCTGCTCTCAGGTTTGAAAAGATAATATTCTATGTAGAAAATTTCTCCCCTTTGCATCCAGATTTTGTTTAACAGTTTGTATTCGCTTGATGTCTCTGCAATTATCAGCAGACCATACTTTCAAATCTATTTTATTTTAGGGATAAAAATATCCAATGTTAAACTTATTTTTTAAGGCCTCCTAAAATCAGATTAGAGTTTTAAAAGGTTAGGACTTGGTTTAAAAAAAAACAAAAAACACAAAAAACAGCTTTCAAATATGATCATCAAAAATGTACCAAACCTAGATAAACTGGCTGATGGGGCTTTCCATGTCATGACTGATTTCTTTTTGGTAGTTGGTCTTAAAAAAAGAAGAGGTTAGGGGTACCATGAGCTTGCTCTTAGAGAATATTTTTGCTTGTTTGTTTTTAATTATGGGCATTTTAATAAAAAAATTTAAAAGGACATAACATAGCTTCTTACTTATCTATCTTCATATCATGTTATGGACTAGAAGTATGCATTCCTCTTATTCATCATTAATTAAGTAAACACTTGTGAGTTGCTTATTATGTGTTGGAGGCTATGCTCTGTTTAAGAAACATAATCATGGTAAGTCATAGTTCCTACTCTGGAGTGAAAGACAGAGGTGAAAGAGGGCTCTGTTCCTTGATCAGCCACTTACTGAGCACAACCTGAGCTGCCTACTCCACTGTACTGAAAACAGAGCATGAGCCAGGACTGGGGTGTGCTCTAAGGAGTCTCCGAGCAGAGAGGCTATCGTGAAACCTGTGTGTAGGCATACCAGACATCAGGCAGGACAAGGATGTGGTTGCACAGGCTTGTTGTAGGAAACCTTGTCCTATCCAGAGAGTCAGAGGAGTGTTAAGAAAGACATTTGTTGAAGCTGATATCTGTAATGAGTTATGGTCAGAAGGAGAGAGTTCCAGGTAGAGCCATGCCAGGGCCATGAGTCAAAGTGAAGAGAATGACTCTCTTTCCAGCAAATAGGAGAAGCCTGGTGAGGTGAGAGAGACAGAGAGGAGTAAGGGCACTGGCCAATGGAAAGCCCTTCAGGGGCACTGTACAGCCTGGATGCACCTTTGGCATGCGTTCTATAACTTCTCAGCACCAGCGGCGACAGTGATACCACCTCAGCTCACAGACTACAGTCCTTACCTCCAGGGACTTAGTGTTGTCTTCATTGCTCTCTTATGAGTTTTGCAGCCATGTACCAAAGTCAAATAAGAGCCACAGAAATACCAGCCTCCACTTGTTGACTCAGGGACCTCATGTTGTTAGACTTTTTCAGGTAATCTGAATTTCTCTATGAGTTTTAAGATAGTTCAAGCTTTCATAAGTGGGGTTGGGAAGAGTATAGAAATGATGTGCATCTTACTTCAGGAGGTGATAAAAGGGATAAACAAAATAGATGTGTCTAAGGGTGAGTCTGTGGAAATAAAAACATAACTCAGGACAGTAGGGTCATTTTTGAAATCTTTCCCATAGTTAAGCAATAGCTCACATCAGAGCTGAGTTTAGTAATTATTTGCATTCAGCCAGTTGTTTGAAATGAAGGACTGGGTTTATTTACAGAGGAAGATAATTTTGGGAAGAGTTCATGTGATTTAGTTTTTTTTTTTTTTTCAAATGAACACAGCACACTCACATCTCAGCATCATCAGCAGATATCATTTTATGTTACTCTCCTTCCACCCCAGATAAAAATTAATGGAGCTCATCCTCTGGATCTTTGAGGTTACATGCTAGATATAATTAATATGTCTTTTGAATTTCCTGTGTGGATGGCACTCTATCACAGCCCAGAAAAAAATGTTTCTTTTAACATTGAGCATCATCAGTTGTTCAATGCCATTCAATTCAGCTCTTTTGTACGTCATCAGCCTTTGGTCTAAGGGCTTGGTTTTTTCAGTTTTTGTAAAACTCTTTTAAGCTTTGCTAAGCATATTTTAGATGACATCATCTATAGGTTTTTATTAATTTTTCTAAATTCTAGGTACTTGTCATATTTTCAGTATTTTCAATGTTTGTGATATGAAATGCTTTGTCCTCCAAAAAGAACTCTCTGAAATCAATACTGACACTTCTCTTGTAAAGTTTGTGCTTTCATTTGAATTTATTTTTGAGTATCTGTCACCCCTCAGCTGGGATTTAATAGTACCTTCATTATATTTCCCTTTGTTTTCTAGTTGTCTGGTTAGAGGTCATTGACTCTCTGGATGTCTGTGCTACAACACAAAGTGGTTGTCACAAATTGGAGAACGTATGATGACAAACCACAAACATAGGCCAAAGATACAGTTTACCTTGATAGGTAAAACAGGTAACCTGGATGGATAGTAAATGGAAAGAACATGAACTTAGAATCAGACTCATTTAATTCCAAATCCTGACTGTACCATCTAATTGCCCTTAAGTAAGTTCTTAAATTCTTTTAAGCATCACTTTATTCAACTATAAAATGAATAGAATACCTGCTTTAAAGATTGTTGAAAGGACTAGTGATAATGTATATAAATGGAAGGTCTCTGACTATTTAGTATGAGGCATTTAATAAATGGTGCTTATTGTTATCTCTAAAGTAATGATAATCTACATCATTCACAACTATATGTCTTCCTCATTAGAGCTGTTACCTTCAGCATGGTAGCAAAGTATTGCTATGAGGCCCAGAGATTAAGAACTTAAAATCTAACAAAAACTGGGTTTGGGGAGCTAGTGAAATAAAAGCAAGCACAATTTGGACAAAAAGATGAAATTTACAGAAATGTGCATTACTGATGATTCATGGAGGCTTTTCTAATGAACAGAAATATTCTAGGATGAATGGAACTGCCTTGTGAAATGCTCTGATCCTGATCTGAATGTGTCCAAGAAGAAGGCAAATTGCCACCAGCAAGTGCTGATGTCAAGGATATTTCCCTCTGGATGGGAATATGGATGGATAGTTTTAAAATTGTTTATCTGACCCTAAGATCAGGGATCAATGCACGGTGGTAGGCATAGGAGGATGGGAAGAACTTTGAGTCCAAGTCAGAAGGAGTTTCTCACAGGGACATTTTTCTCTTCACAACTCAGTTTTGGTGAATATACAAAAAAGAATGTCATATGAAAAAAGAATGAGGTTCATTTATTTGTAATTTATATTCACACATTCTGTAGAGTTGATAAGGTCCACAAACATCATCAAATCCAACCTTTCATCTAATTCCAGAATCTCCTAAAATAATACAATGAAAAATGACTAAAGTCCATTTGACCCCATTCAGGTCCAGGAAACTCACTGCTTACTTATCAAAGCTAGCCTTGATGTTGAACTCTAACTTTCTGAAAATTCTTCAATGTATTGGATGCAACTACATGAGTTTTCCCATTCCTGAGAGATAAATCAAGTTCGTGGTCCAAGGATCCAATATGGGACCTTGACAAACTCACTAACTCTTGCAAGTTGGCTGGTGTATCCTAGGTGAACACAGCAACAGGCTGTGTTACCCAATTCTTGACCTTTATAGTAGCTGGAGCACACTGTTAACTTCTTTTGAGTTTTTTGTAAAGCACAGTTTATGTAATGGGTTTTTACACAAAGACTACATTATTACCTTGTACATGAAGTGCTTTTCTTTTCAATCTATATGAAGAATTTTATTTTATTTTATTTTAAGACTTTATTTATTATTTCTAGAGAGAGGGTAAGGGAGAGGGGCAGAGAGGGAGAGAGACACCAATGTATGGTTCCCTTTCACCTGCCTCCAGCTACAGACCTGGCTGGAGACCTGGCTTGCAACCTGGTTACGTGCCCTGGCTGGGAATCGAACCAGTGACCTTTGGGTTGACAGGCTAGTGCCTTATTCATTGTGCTACCAGCCAGGGCTATATGAAGAATTTCAAACATAACTAGGCTAAACATAATCTTGTTTGTTTTTTTTTTTGCATCCATTACACTTTTTATTTGAATTCTGATTCTGTCACCTAGCCCAGAGATTGGCAAAAATACAACCTGTGGACTAAATCTGGGCAGCCACCTCTTTTCGTAAATATTCTTTTAACAGAGCCACAAACATTAGTTTATGCATTGTTGAGGCTGCTTTTGTCTTACCTTTGCAGAGTTGAGTATTCAGGACAAACACCATGTGGCCCAAAAAGCCTAAAATATTTGCTCTTATATAAAAAGTTTTATAGCCATTGATCTAGCTTATTAGCTGTTTTCCCAATTGTGTGCCATCTGAAAATTAGAAAAGCACTTCTAGGCTTATTAAAATATTGGTTGCAACAGAGCCAAACAATATTCAACATAAGATTAATTAAAGCATAGCAGATACAACCATCATCGTACTTCTGTTGTGACAAAGACTACTAATACTCACTGTTATTAATGTTATCCATGCTTTTCTTGACTTCTTTTGCCTACTGGTAGATCTCATTTCTTATCCTCCTTTTCAGCTGGATGTGGCACTGAGACAAGACTCTGGCCTATGGAATGAAAATGGTAGTGATGGAGCCACTTCCAGGCAGGTGCATATAAGCCTCTCTCATTTTGTCCACTGATTTGGATAAAAATACCCTGGAGACCTAGTGGAGGCACAGCCTCATGATGGATCAAGCCTTGAGTACCAATCAAACATTCACACTGAACTTTAGTATGAGGGAGAAATAAACCTGCACTATACCTAACCACTGGTATTTGAGGGTTTGATATAGCATGTAGACTACACTGACCAATATCATAAGCTAGCTAATTTTTATCCTTTTATATGTAAGAATATGAAATGAAATTTGCCAGAGATCTCATCCAAATATAGATAAATACGTTCACAATATTCCTTTAATCTAAAGTGAACATTTGTAAATGTAAATATGATTTATAGAACTTTTTCTTGGTCAATTCATATATCCTCCTAGTAAATCCTGGTTTTACTAAGTTTTCACCAATTAAATGTTAACTGATCAATTCCTTTTTTTCCCCACAATGATTATTCTCCTTTTTAAAAATCTGGGTATTTTTGAGTTTTCTGAAATATTTTTGCTATCCATTTATGATTCTCATCTGCCTTTTCTGTTTCAACTTTTGAATCTTCTGGGAAATGATTAGCCTAGTCTGGAGAGTTGAGTAACCTGTTAAGTGGCCCTTTACTATTTCTTTACATGTCCTTTTACTTCAACCTCTCTTGTGATGGTTTTAAATAACCCCATGGCCACCAAAATGCTCATGCAACCCAAAGGATGTATTAGCCTTTTAAAAAATATATTTTATTTATTATTTTCAGAGAGAGGAGAGGGGAGGGAGGCAGAGAGGGAGAGAGACATCAATGTATGGTTGCCTTTCACCTGCCTCCAGTTACGGACATGGCTGGAGACTTGACTTGCAACCTGGTTATGTGACCTGGTTGAGAATTGAACCAGTGACTTCTGGGTTCACAGACCAGCACCTTTCCACTGAGACACCAGCCAGGGCTATATTAGCCTTCTTATGTTTCTATTAAGGACCTTGGTAGAGAGAAATGGAAATTCCTCTCTCCCTTCCTGTCAGTCTTCTCTTTAACTTTCTATAATTACTTTCATTTTATGAACTTAATATTTGACTGGTGAATGAATAAATAGTAATTTTTTCAATGATATTTATCATTTTTATTCCTCTAGGGAAATTACAAAACAGCTCAAAACATTGTGTAAAATGACTTTGAGATTATTTTTCAAAAGTTGTTGAAAATCTTCCTAGAGTTGGATTTGCTAAGCAACAGGGTGTGAATTCAAACATAATAGGAACAAAACTTTTCTGATTTAAAAAATATGCTTTGAAATGTTATGTGACCCTCATCAGTACTCTAAGAAAGGCTCACCTGAGGAAGCCTGATTAGAGGCAGTGGCTTCAGACCACTCTCATGGTTGGACAGACTGATTAAACCCTGCCATGAGGAGGTTCCTATGTTCCAAAACACTCTGTTCAAAGGGAAAACCTTGAAATTTCTTCTGTTTGCCACTGACCATAAACTAGAGTGAGTGAGATGTCAGCTTTGATCTTCCAAGTATGGAGCTTATGGAAAAAATTAACTTACTTTGAGTTCACATGTTTCACAGGGTTGAAGCATCTAACATACAGTGTTGTGAGGGGAGTGAGGTCAGGGTGTGGGTATGCAACACATCAAATCATTTTACTTTTAAAGGTATGCACACTGATTAAATATGACTAGGTGGCAAATTGAATGAGTCTGAACATTCATGAGAGACAGCCTAATGTGGAGAAAGGGACATGAGACAAGGAGTTCAACTCATATGCACCCACCAGGTTGGGACTGTCTGCTAGTTTACATGATGTGACTTAGAACCCAAACTTGCATTTTGGGAATGTTATAGAATCCAATGAGGTAATGACTATAGAAACACTTTGAGATCTTTGATTTTTGAACAGATGAAATCACTTTTTTTTCATTTCTAGGATGGAATAAATAAATTGTTCTAATTTTCCTAGGACTGTTATTAAATATGTGGTTGTTTCCACCTCCTCCTTCTATCAAGCCTCACACTTCATTGATGTTACAGAACTGTCCATCCATTTGGTCATGCAATCAAGTCTATAATTTGAATACCCATGAACTTTAAAAGGATCAACATTATAAATGTTCCTAATACTTAAACAATTTCAAAGTGGCCATTTAGTTAGAAAACACTTTGGCAAGTCATATTCTCCTTTTTCCCTCCAAATACTTAAAAGATCACCTTTCATCTTCTCATACATTTGGTCATCACTAAGCACTTTGTGGGTATTTATGCATTAGGGAAGATATCTGAATGAGATTAAGACCATAGCTTCGGTTTTTACAAATGATAGTTTCTACACCACATGCCTCCACCAGCTAGCTGTCTTGTTTGTAGATGAATATCTATGCAAAGCTCAGGTCATGAGGAAGAGGGACATGTGGGTTGAGTCTTATCTTCAGCAGATAAGCATTAAACAGTTATGTGTCCTGTGCTATGTTAGGTCTCTTCCCTCCTTTGGCTTAGAGACTAGATGTAGAGACAAATATCCCTTAAGTAAACACTGGTGTGATGAACATCATAAATGGAACATAATTTGAGGCCTGTCCAGAAAGTAGCAAGCCAATGTCATTATAATTAAAAGTTTGTGTGGCTGATACTTTCAGGACAGACCTGTGTATCCCAGTATATCTATCAAATCTATTTGAAAAATAGGTAATCAATATCTGTATACATTTTACATGTAAAAATCCACACAGTTATTAAATTTATTATTCAAGAGGCATGGTTTCATTTCTATTTATATCACTGGGGATGTTACTGCAAAGAGTAAAAACTTTGCGCTGCTCAGAGAAAGAGAGTAGTCAGACATCAGTGAGCTCATTGCAATTGCTGCTCTATCACTCCTTTTCTTAAAAGAAAAAGAAATCTGCTAAAGCTGGTGCTATGTTATTTTATTTCAACAACCTGCAGCCATGTAAAAGCAATGCCAGACTGAACACCAGTACCAGGTACCTGTCCTAGTAGAATCTAATATGATTCCTGCAGATAGAATATACATTACATCACATGTCACTCTGAGCATCACAAATGACTCTACAATTCATCTCAAGTAATGTTATGATTTACACTGGGAGACTTTAGACTCTGTATCCTTGGCCAAATGAAAATTTTTGCAGTCTAACACATTAAACTCATTATATTTTACTATGCCAATGAGATTCTTTTTTTTTTTTTTTTTTTGAGAAAGCTGAATGGCTTAAATCTATCAATGGCATTTCAAATTAAAAAAAAAAAAAAAAAAAAAACCTGGAAAATTAGGTTTATAAACATTTGGCTGACAATCAAGAAGATGCCACAGAGTTTTACTCTGAAAGCCAAGGAAAAACTGAAAGGACTCCAGTGTGCTATGTGAATTAAAAAAGAGGTCACAGAAGGAAGAAAGAATAATAAAATCTTTTGTTTTACAAAAATGTCACAGTTATGAAGGTATATATAAATTTAAAGTTGGAGAACCAATTTTGTCAAAAATGAAAACCATCCCAATTGTGACATGTTCCTAGCACTGGGACATAACCTGCAATTTTTCCTCTGAACTTTTGGAAATACTGTGTGGCATTATTAACACCTACTAGCTTGATGCATTCTAATTGTCACCTCTGCACTTTGGTGCCTGACAGCTTCTCTTGGAAAGCAGTCATCACCTGCTTTCACTTTGATCTACTGTCTGGGAAGCAGATGCTTGTCTTTGTTCAGAAAACCATTGCAAATGTTTACACAAACAGAGGAAGGAAAGAATGTCTTCATCTCCTTTCTTCTCCTATCAAATTCTTCAAAGGATTGAAGGAGCCTTCCAGCTGGCTATTGGGTTTTTCTGACTTTGGTTTCATTCTATGTTTCTTTTATTTTCTGTGCAATTGCCACCAACATTTTGAGTTTTTTAGTCAGGCTTATTTTATGTTTAAAATGAACCACCAAACATCTCTAAGTTTGGGAATGATTGTAGGGGTGCAAGAGAGGTCTTTATTACTCCCTTTTAATTCTGCCTTAATTTTTTAGTAGTTCCATGGTACTACTATAAGGAACCCTCTTAGGGTCTTGAAGTGTCCTGTTATTGTCCCATGAGTCTGAAGGATATAAGACAAGGGATGTGAAAGTGTTGTTTGGAGTCTACAAAGATTTGTAATGGGGATAATTGAAACATCCTGAATTCTATGGAAGAAGACTGTACTTGAAGGAGGTTTGAAAAACAGTTATATGAGAAGTTACGAATCACTGAAGAGAAACTTGATTTATCTCACTGTCCTCTGTTTTATGATTGTTTATCAATTTCATAGAGCTCTGGATAAATCAGAAGATTTCTTCCACTGCTAAGTGAGGAATGCATGTTATCTGTTGTGCAGAGAATAAGACATATCTTCTCATCAGGTCTTTAGGGTCAAGTTTTCCTTGAACAATGATTTTTCTGTGAAATATTTCCATTGACCCCACATTAGGGAAAAACTATATATTTGCCATCTTTGCTGTGGTAACAAATGGTCTCCAACAGTGTTTCTTTCTTCTTGATATTTCATGTTGGTGACTACAATTGGCAGTGGCTGCCACCGATCTACTTGGTTTGCATGAAAAATCTTCCCATTTTTGGTTTTAGGAGGAGGAACAATATCTACTTGTGATTAGCCATCCTCCTAGAAGAAAGATGAAGAAAAGCTGAAGGACCCTTTACAACTTCTGCATACCATCTCATCTGCTCCCATTTTATTAGTGTAATAAAGCCACATAGCTAAACCACACATGGCTTAGGGAGATGAATTTCACCCACAGAGTAGACACAGAAGAATAGAGGGTAGGTGTGTCATCTTATAGGGAAAGAAATTTAAAAATGCAGAACAATAATATTATCTGTCATATTATATAATTTCTCCTGTGGTGTCTTAATTTTGTAAACTCCTTAGTAAATTCAGCTTTAGAGTCAAGTGCATAGAGACCCAAACAACCAATTAAAGTTCTTGGATGTTTATTCATAACTATTGTTAGTTTTCACATGAGTGCTAATCAATATTTTCCATGGTGTCATTTGTCATTTTACTTTTGTTTTTTAACTCTGAGTTGGAGTTCAGCCAAGAGCTAAGCTGGACTAAAGGAAGTAAATGGTTTTTCCTACATTTAGGTGTTTTTCTCTTAAGGTTAAATTTTACTTCATTATGTGATAATTAAATGTTCATACATTCTCAAAATTGACTCTATACAAACCGTTAAGGAGTTAAATATCAACAATATTTACAAATGACAGTGATTTACAGAGAGCTTCTCTCCAAAGTCTGTTCTCATGTTGCTCAGCCTCCTCTAGTATCCAGCTCCCTAAACAGTTAGGTCATTAGAGAGTTCTTGGCACTTTACCTAAAGGTTTCTCCTGGGTGTTAATCCTGGTTTCCTGGTCAGATTCCAAGTAGGGTAATGACTTTTTGACTTCTTAAATTACTCTTGCAGTTTTCAAACAGGATGTTCTTCTCACTTTCTGTCCCATGTGGTTTCGTTAAGTGGCCTGCTTATTAGAGAGATGTACCATCTTCCTTTGTAAATAAGATGAGGATAATTTAAAAGCACTTCCAAAAACCTCTGGGATGCAACAATATACTCTGTCATGAATATGTCTTGAGTCTGGACATAAACTCTTTCCTGACAGAGACCTCAAATATAATATATGCAGGTGTTAACTTTATTCCCTGTGATTTGCTTGGATGGTTTGTCCTAGGTGAGCTCACCCCACAGAGAAAACCCAGAGAGAAGATCTGACTTGGGTCCTGCCTCTGAGTGAGAAGTGGAGAGGTTCTGGGGAACCTCCCTGGTATCTTCTCTCTGGCTAGTAAAACAGACTTCACATAATCTTTCTTGGAAAGATGGGTTAAACTGAAGATTAAGGAAGAAACAATTTTGGATGTTCATGAAGAACTATTAATAAATATATCCTATTATATTTTTATGCTTAAGGACATGTTCTATCTAACTAATATACCTAATTTAGAATGCATATTTATGTGCACATATTTTAACAGTACAAATAACTTGAATCCTAGTTTTATTAGTAATAGAGTATGAAGTCAGTTATATAAAACTTCAAACAAATAATTGCTGAATGGATATTTAATACCATGTATGTAATGAATTTCCTGAGACATGGTAGTTTCCAATATTTTTTACCAATAAAATAAAATTTAATTAGTTGTCACCCAATTGATTTCAGATTGTAAAGACTTTTACCTTCTGAATAAAACATCTTAAGTCATAATTAATTCACTTTCTTAGTTTTCTGGGTTTTTTTTCAAAGACACATGTAGACGATAATCAGTTATTGATCATCTTGAGCTCACTATGACTGTAACCTCTTTGAGATCTTAGAGAGTATCTTTTCTTATTTCTGTTCTCAGTGCTGAGCATCAGGTTATCACATCCTAGATGTTCAGGAAACACTATGGGAGGAAGAAGGAGGGAGCAATGAAGGTATCACATCTGAGGTATCTTCAGCCCCTTTTTCTATAGCATCAGCATCTCCCTTGGCTCACATCTTTCTCTGTTGTCTTTCAGTGTGCCATTACAACCTCAGAAAGAGCCGCCATACTTATCTTCTCACCATGGTGTCTCCATGATTCCATCAATTTTATATGGTCATTGTAACATGCTGGGCTTTCCTGGAACTGCACACTGACTGTCTACCACCCAGAAGAAAACAGTTCAGTTCCTGAGTGGGCATGGGAAGCCTTCAACCTTTGACCCATGCCTACTTCTTGAATACCTCACTCTCCCTCACAAACCTGTACCTCAGTCACACTGAACATCACTGTCTTTGTTCTTGCCTGCCTGGACTAGCCCTGCCCTTTTCTCTCCTTAATAGGAAAACAGTCTCTTCTCTTGGTGAAAACTTCTCTTACTTCCCTCTTACTTCACTTTAGGTGAGTCATTTCTCCATTGTATTGTCCCATGATGTCATTCATGCTTTGATTTAGTTCTTACTGATTTTTTCCCATGACTATCCCTTTCACTAAATCAAACTCTTCAAGGGGAGGGAATAAACATTTTCACCTGTTTAGTTACAGCTCTGATGGTATGTATGTAATTGTTTTTGCTCAGAAACAAATAAATGTTGGAAAGTAAGCATGTTGGAAAGTAAGTTTATCAAGATAGTATGTTTGGAGATGAAATCATTGATTTAGGTAGAACCTCTATATCTTGTTATTTAACTGAATAGGAGCTCTGTTCTTGTGTATCAAATGTCCCCTATGTGCTGCTTCTACTGGATCACAGAAGCTCATTAGAGAACAGTGGAAGGAATTGTACTGATCAACTTCAATGAAGTAGTGTGGCAAAAATGACTTTATTTCTAATATTTGAATTCCTCTGTGACTACAATATTAAAAATTTTAGCTGGACGCATGGCTTCTTCCCATCTAAAAACTATAATTCCTAGTCTCTCTTACATCTTGGTCTGGCCACTTGGTCTAGAATCTCGCCAACAGGATTCAAGCAAAAGTGTTGTGGGCAGATTCCAAATAAGAGGGACACACCTCCTCTTTCTCTCTTGCCCTGGGCTGGGATGGTGGGAGGTGAAGCAACAATCTTTGAATAGATTAAAGAAGTGTCACATGTTGAGAATATTCAGAGTAATAAAATAGAAGCAGTCTGGGTCCTTTTTATTACCTCCTGCAATGATTCAATGAAAAGATGACAGATGAAGACTTGAACTAAGGTAGAAGTAATGATGCTAAGGGCCCAGATTCTTTCCATATATTTTTCACTGATAGCCTTAATGCTGTCATTGTGGACTGTTTACTTGTGGGTTTTACTATGTTGTTTAAGCCATCTATTTTGGGTGTTTTTGTTACAGCAGCCTAGCAGGTACCTAACTGATGCTAATAGGTTCATATATTGTTAATCTCAATCATGAGGCATTTTCAACAAATATATGTGAAAACTTACTTTAGTCATATAAAGAAAATAGCTCTTCATGTAGTCTAAAAATCATAATTTCAACCCTCTTTACTTTCTCTTCAGAAGGTTGATAACATTCTTGTTTCTTCTTTACCTTTTTATATTTATATAAAAAGGTATTTATATATTTATACTTCTTCCCTTTATTTCATAATGTGCAAGTCAGACTAGGTTGTAACATTTGAGAAGACTGCTAAATTACAAAAAGAGTAATTTATATAATGAATAATGTACAACTTGTTACTAGATGTGGTTCTTCTCAAACTCTCAGGCATCATCCAATCTCATAGGGTCCTCTGCATGAAGTCTCATGGTGAAGCTCTAAGTCTACCTCCTATGGAAGAGGTCAACTCATCCCTCTGACCCTCTACCTAGGATCATGCCAGACTATATCTAAATTCTGGGGCCCAAAAAAAAAAAAGGTTGAGATTGCCTTCCAGACTAAAGCTAACCTTGAAGATTCCATCTATGATCTCAGTATCTTTCTAGATGGATTGGTACAGAAATGATTGACACTCCCTATAATAGAGAAATAACCATTCATAGGCTTAGAGGACAAAGTCAAATCAGGGGACAGGAGTAAGAGTGGGGTCATGTCCTCACTGCAACTGGATTTCATTTTTTTCAGTTTCATAGATGAGAAGATGAAGATCAGAGGGTTTAAACAACTTCTCCTAAATCACATGGTGTTTTAGTTTCAGAACCAGAATTTGAAGCCAGTGTTTACATGAGGGATTTCCAAATGCCAACCCAATGACCTGAACCAAGCTGGCCATCCAGAACCTTTAGCTAGCTGGCTAAAGTAGAGATAAGTTTCAGATCCTATTTGGGAGGTATCTTTTAAGCAGTTTTGGGGTGAGTCTTAAGGCTTTAAAATTTATTTTTAATAAATTACCCAGTGATTTCAACACACAGTAATATTTGGTGTTGCTGTTTTCTCCACAAAGGACACATTGGTCTCAGACTCTTATGGTTTCTTTGTCCACTTACCCCCCTACCTCCATAAAAATGAATGATTCAAAATAAGAGCAATAAGTCTCAAAATAAAATGAAACTCAATACTTGTTGAGGCAATTCTTTGGAGATGAGCTATATGAATATATTACCACTTTAGCCACAATCTCCACCAAAGATTGAAGGGTGTCTTCCATTACTACTTATTGAGTGATGCTTTGTGACTAAGTCTTATAGAGAATATCATGTAAGAATAATCCTATCTTTAGATTTCCAGATATATCTGTGAGGGAGGCCAAGTTACATGTATAAAACAATTAAAAAGTAATAAAAGATGAGTATATAATAAACTCTGAGTCATTGCAACAGATACCAGGTGAACTTGAAACAGTGAGAAGTGAAAAGTTACAGGCAACAGAAGCAGAGAAGGTTTTATATTAGAGATGATGCTTAAATTAAATATGGAAGAATTTATTAAGCATGTAAAATCAGAGATAGAATGGAAAATCCAGGTGGTGGAAACAGAAGCAGAGGCCCCCCACTGTCATTATAACCTTTTAAACCTGAAGGTTTAAAATTGTTATTTGTAATAGGCACTAATTTGTGAACCATTCAAAGTATCAACTTGGTAAAACAGAAACTCTAAGACTATGTGTATCAGTCTAAAAGTGTGTATGTGAGAGAGGTCTAATTGGATGCTATCAGCAAGGAGGCCAGGACAAAATTAGGTCAGGGAGGTGGTGAGAGGCATTGCTAAAGTGTGACAAAGGGGGCTGAGTCACACTTTGAGACCCAGAGGAATGGGTTGTCAGCTGTTGAAATCCATGTTGGTAGGAAGATGGGAAGGTAGAAGGCTAATCTCTATGAGGGTGGAGTATGGTGGACATGGTCCAGGAAGGTTCTCATGATGAATAAATGAACAGCAGTGACTTTCCTAAACTTTGGGCACAATGACATGTTCTTTTCTGCCCCTTGGGTCAGGTTGGTTTTGGAATTAAACTGTTTATTTTACTCTCCTTTGCAAACAAATTTTACATCATTGATCTGCCTCTCAGAAATGTTTGTGCAAAATTCCTGCTTCTGAGCCAGTGCTTATGACTCATTATGGTGTGCATTTCAAAATTCTCACAACATAATTTTACATTTAGAAAAATCTTACATTAGGCCAATTCTGTTTAAACAAACTGTATCATTAATATGTAGCTGGATTGATTCATGGTGTACATCTTCAAAGACCTGGATAATCATCTTTGCAAATTCCTTATTAACAGAGATAAATATTATCATAAATTGAACTTTTATATTATGAACTAAATTTTTGTCTTTAAAATTAATTTCTGGAATATTTGATAGTATGACTGTAGGGCTGCATGGCACTTTCCCAATTGGACAAGGTTTGACATTTTTTTGGTCTCCCTTTTATTTAAGCAAGATGATAAACACTTAATAAGAACATGGAATTGATGGAAAGTTGCCAGAAGAGAATAGCATTCTACCAATGGAATTCCACTTCAGATGCTGTGCTGGAAAGAAATTCTTGTTTTCTGCTCCTTTTGCCTTTTGATGATGGCTTTAAAAACTGTGAAAATAGAGAAAGCCAAGTGTGTGGTCTTTGGCAATTTCATAATAGTCTGCCCAGGAGACAGAGGGGTGGCTTGCTGGAAAAAATGATTAGCTTTTTCTTTACGATGACAGAAAACAGTTGCAATTCAAAAATGTCAAATGTTCTTCAGCCCTTCCTTTTGGAAAATTGTTAGGTAATCACTTCTTTCAGGTGGTGCTTTTAATAAAGATGCTGGCAAGCCACGCCTCCTGAGATGTCCTGGGACAGAGCCATTGTCTCAGGAATAATGTAGAATTATGAAGAGCAGTGTTAGAGGAAAATACTGAATTTTTCTACAGAGAAATCTCCTGATTTCCCGGAGTGTGTTCACAAGCCTACACCTTTGACTAATGAGCATATGAACTATCCTGCATTTCTCAATAATATTATTCTTGTTATTTATCAGGCCCACTATACCTGAGATATCTCCGCATAGGCAATATATTGTTTCAAGCAACAGTTTTTACTTTTTAAAAAAGTTTTCCCAAGATTGGTTTTTAGCATGCCATTTGGTAGCTATTTGATCACCAGGGCCTTGAGCTGGAATCTTGCACGAGATCTGTTCATTAGGAATGGGCCTGATCTCAGGCTATCTCCAAGCTCCAATTTCTTCATTTGCAACATGGAGCAGGAATGCAGCAGACACTGTGTAAGGTATTGGACTACTGACTCTTTGGAAAGGAAAGCCATATGTATAGGGTCCATTTAGAACCTTTTTTTTTTTTTTTTTTTTTTTTAACAGTACTGGGCCTTGATGCACAAAGGTGTAACAGGCTATCCATATCCTTGATAGCTCACGTGCCAGTGATGGGCAGATATTAGACTGTTATGTCAGCACATAATGGCAAACATAAGGGTTATGCACAAGGTAGCCTATAATATTTGAGGTAATGTATTTTGACTACCTTAGTCATTTCCATAGTCAACTGACATATTGAACTCTGTTTGTGCCTGGCCCTGCAAAAGCTGACTGACATGCAAGTCAACTAAGGCAATCTGGTGACTGTTTCCCATGTCCTGACATCATGGGCAATCCCTGGTTCAATCTCTTCAGAGCCTCATTAAAGAAAGGCCTTGTCTGTTGCAGAATTTATAGCTGTTTATTCTTCTCTTTCCCTAAAAATAGAAGATCCAGAATTGGGCTTTCAATTCAGTTCTTCTAAGATACCTCAGAGTGGAAAGTTTCTGAAAATGAATTTTGCTTAAGTGTTTACTTTTAGGTGCCTACTACTTGAAATGATCATTCTTTGCATGTTCAGATTTGATCATTTAGGCAACTTCCTCAGCAGCCCTGGAAATTGTGTAGCAAGTTAAACAATTTTCTCCTTAGCTTACCAAGGACTTATCACTCCTCACATGTTAATGTTTTGGCTTCTCTTGCTCTGATGAACAAGAAGAAAGTGTGGTGATCAAGATCTAATGAAGAAAACCACACCCATATAGCTTTTAGAATAGTGCTGCTAATCCAGAGGGCAGTTCTCACAAGAAATCTCTTAGGTGCTACCAGAGCAGTTCAGAACTCTTAGAATCCAAGGTCATGTGCTTGATTCTTTGAAAAGTCAACACTCAAAGCCTCACATTTTGAAGTAAGGAAGGGTTTATGATTGAGAAGGTGCCAACCAAGAAGATGGGAGACCTAATGGGCCACAAATCCACCCTTCTTGCTGGGCTAAGCCAAAGGTTTATTGGAATTCAGGAGAACGTGGGAGCAGACGCACTGTATCTTTCTGGACAACAGACTCTTGGCTTCTGAAAGGGTTCTTGTGTTAAAGTTCTGGTCATTTTCAGTTCTTTGAGTCCATGTGGAGTGGGTGTGACTTTGGTTCCAGGTGCATCTGCAGGTCAAAATTCTCTCCAATGAGCATGCTCTGCTGCATGACTGTGGCTTTGATCTGTTGTCTCTGAAAAACAACTCAGTATCCTGTCAATAAGATAGGACTGTTTAGAGCTAGCTCTGCTGTTAGAGAATTTTATGTCTGAGTACATGCAAGATCCTTGGCTATGAAGGTACTTCAGAAGAAATGATTATGGCAAGAATATTAACCTGATACCTAGACTATGAAAAAAAAAGCAGATTTGTGATTTGGCTCTTTCACTCAGAGACTGAGGGAATAAGATGTGACTGGCTGGTGGTGGCAGTGAAGGAGGGTGCTGCTGGTGTGCAGGGAGGCTGTGGCCTTTTTGACAGGCACTAGGGTAGGACAGTACCATACCTCCCAAAACCTGAAGAAGAGGCACAGTGTCTTTGAGAAGGGTTCTTTTCATTTACTAATAGATCTGTTTTCAATTATAGTGTTTATAGACCTTGTCCTTAGCAAAAGCTGCCTTGATCCCAGTAACTGTAGGACAATTTTTGGTCTTTGAAATGTTGATTTTTTCTTATTACATTTACCATACTGTAGCTAGTCTTATAGTGATGGACATATTCTACTGTGTCAGGGTTCTCCTTTAAGCCTGTGGTTGCTCAGTACTGTCCTTATAAGAAGTGACCATATATGCTGGCTGGGTTGAGCCCTCACCTATCCTGGACATTCAGGATCCAAGCCAGACATTGGGATTAAAGGACTGGGACAAATCACACCACATCCCTCTTCCATAATATTTTCACCAAATAAAAATGCATTGAAAATAAACATCAAAAGCAAGTTTAGAAGTCAAAATAATAACAAAAAGACTAAAAGTGCATGTTTGGAATAAGAGGGTCATATATTTTGCCTGCTGTGGTGAGAAGGCTAGCTTATGGGTTTTTTTTTTTTTTAATAATTCTTTTGACAATTTCACCCTCTTTGCATCACAGCACTTCCAACAACACCATAGGGACCTGACAACCACATTTGTGATGCCACATAGTCACACACCCAACCTGAGTGAGAAGAGCACTGCTGATGAGGAAACAGTGAGCACAACATCAATGATAATTGCCAGCAGAGAGCACAGAGCCTGAGGCTTTGGATGGTCAGTGAATATACAGTCTTTCCAGTGTGAACAAAGTTTTGGTAATTAGCTGTGCTTCTCAACAAAATCCTGAAACATAGACCACATGCTTTTTCTCTGTGATGACTCATTTGCCTTCTAGAAATGCCTTACACAGATGTGTATCTGTTCTTCACCCACCAGTATTTGCTCTCAGAACAATCACAATCATGTACTTTTGAAGTTACAGGTTACTCAAACTATTTGCTTAAAAACATTAAGAATATTCAGTTAATTGGGAAAAATGTATAAAACTGTGTCTTTGACCATTACATTGGGATGGGGCAGGTAATTTGAAGAAGAGTAGGGGTGGGGTGAGGTATATTTCTGGCCCCATCCAATTTGTATCCTGAGATCTCCAAACAGTTTATTCCTTACTTTGCTTATGAGTAAATGCAAACCTACCTGCTTCCCTGGCTTCTTTCATGAGCAGTTTTAGTGTGATTAGAGGATGGAGAAAGAGTTATTGATACAAACTCTGACATAAGATAATATTTTGGAAGCAGCATATTAGAATTTGCAGACAAATTAATGCATCTACCAATTCTATTCCTCTGTCTCGAGAGGAGCTATCACTGTCCTGCTCATGATTAAAGTTTTATTCTTTTGGTAACTTTCAGTGTCAGTTGCCCTAGCCAGAATGGGTAATTTAACCCAAAAGTGTTTCTCTTTTTTATTTTTTAAATAGTTTCATAAAGCTGTTTTACATTATAGTTCCCAGCACCCTCCTTTTTGTTTTTTAAGACTGAAATTGTTGACTCTTATATTTGATGTTAAATGACATTCTATTCTTATGTTTTGTTTTAAGATTAAAAAGTATTTTTCAGAGTGATGGAAAAGGAGGGAGGAAAAAAGGGAGAGAAACATTGATCCATTACCTGTGGTGTATGCCCCAACTGGGGAATAACCTCAATCCAGGCATGTGCCCTGACCAGAAATAGAACTGGTGAACTTTCAGTTTGCAAGACAATGCCCAACCAACAGACCCACATTGGTCAAGGTTTGTAGTCTCATATTTTAATGAGGTATAAACCTATGGTCAGATCTAATCATCTGTCATACAGTCTAAGTTGCAGTGAATGTGACTTTAAATGAACACAAATTAAAGATGTTAGTTTCTCTTCTTCAATTCCAGGAGGGAGGTACAATGAGACCCTGGCTCAGTTTTCAGGTGAGCCTGCTGGAGTTTGCTCTCAGTACTTTGAAGTATGTGTATGGTGGCCTCTGGCTTTGCAATAACCTATTTCATCTACCAATGGAACGTGCTAGAAATGACAACATATACATTCTTTGTCTTCTCCATTTCCTATTACTATTCTTTTTTAAAAAAATTTATTGTTGTTGTATTACATCCATCCCCTTTTTGTTCCCCTCTGTCCCCCTGTATTACTATTTTCAATATCCCCTGTCTATTTTGTGCCTACCAATTATTCTTTTTAATCCCTGCACCTCTTCTCCTATTCTTTCCCTTTCCCCTCCCAGCTGATAACCCTCCAAATGATTCCCGGATCTATGATTCTATTCCTGTTCTGGTTGTTTACCCATGGACATGAACTAAGGGATGAGGATTGCCGGAAGGAAAGAGAGTATCAGGCAGAAGGATAGGCAGGGGGAAACATTGGGACAACGGTAACAACATAATCAATTAAATAAACTCAAAAACTTAAAAAAATAACACACATAATCTGAGTCCTGCCCTAAATTCACATTCTTGGGTCTATTTTTATGATGAGTCAGCTGAACATTTCTTTTTTTTCCCAGAATCTCTTTAATTGTAGTGTTATTCCTTCCTCTGGGTGTGAGAACTCCAAACATTCATAAACAACTTTTGATGTCAAGTCCTTGAAGCTTCTTCCCACATCAAAGTATCAGGTAGCATTGGCTATAGACCCAGGGCACTTAGGACACTGCTGGAGCACTTGGACCCCACCAGGACTTTGGACATTCATGGGAAGAGTGTACAAAGGAGCATAATGCTGGGGGAGAGGATTGATGACAGGGTGGCAGCCACATCAGCTTTCTCCCCTGCTCAGTCTTCATTTGCTTTCCCAGTCTAGTAACTCCTTGAGGCTGGGTCCCTACCTGACCTCAGTTGTTGCTTCTGGAGTCAGACTTCACCATGGCCCTTTATGTTCAAAATTAATGTTAACAAGTGCTCAGGGTAAAAGTAGCTTAGAAATTTCAGAAACTAGAAAGAGAACAACCTGAATTTAGGATACTTATATGCAAGAAATAATTACTATTTTCCAATTTATTAAAAATTTTAACAAAAATGTTTTTGGGTTACTAGTTGAAAACACTTTCTATTTTATTCTATTCTACTCAAATTCAATGAAGGAGCATTTTCTGTAAGACACTAAGTTGGTTTCATAGCCTACTACTAGGCCATGGTACGCAGTTTGGACCTTGAGGAAACTGTTCTTTCTCTGACTTCATACTGTTAATGAACAGCTTGGGTTGAAATTCTTGATTGAACCAATTGGCTCTAGAGACTGTGGGGACATGACTGGTCATCTTTGCTCATAGGTCCTAAGGGAGGAGCAGTGACATTGCCATCAATTGTACAGATCATACACATTTGTCCCATAATTTCAATCTAGGAGATACATCTAAGCAATTAGTAATGCTATCTAGGCTTACCTGAAGATTCTGTAAAAGCTATTGTCCAGTTCATGTAAAAATGAGTTTTCTAATAAAGAAGAGTGTTTTTATGTACTTATAATGAAGCCTAAGGTTCCTTATAACTGTCAACAAAGTCCACGCAACATACTTGTTCTCAGAAACAATGTTTGATTGTTTTGTACAATTGTACACAACATTATGTATAGCCTTTATCATAATTAGGAGGTAATAAAATAATAAAGAAAGGAAATGTTAGGTTAACTTTTAGACTTAATTAGAACAAAGACTTTCATCATCACCATCAACATCATCATCTTTAATAACTTACATTTGATCATCTATTAGAGAAATTTGGCCCAATCTAAGATTACATAAATGACTTTGAATGCCTCTAATTTTTCAAAAAAGTTTGTTATAAATAAAACTCACAAGCCTACATAGATTCATTTAAAGTGTTCAAGTCATCGAACTTATTATTCTTTTTTATGAGTGCTAAAACACAAGCAAAATTGTTTTATTACTTGTTTGATTTTTAATATTTTATGCATTGGTTTTATGTCATACCTGTGTCATTATCTCCTCCCCTGATGTGTGCTTCATCATATATTAGGACCCTTTTACAGTCAGTGGTGCTCAGGAGCCCCACTCCTTTGGGATTATGCTCCTTTTGGCAATTTTCTTTTCTGGAAGTTTATCCTGACATCACCTTTGTTCAGTGGTGTAGCTGCTAATGCTGCCTACATATGTACAGCCAGGTTAAATGTGAGGACAGTAATTCAAGGTTAGCTCACAGGCAACAGGTAAAATATTTGTTAATCTGTGTGGTACCAGTCTCCAAACAGTTCGTAGATATGCAGGTCAATGTGGAGGCCCTAGCTAGGCCCTTGGATTTCCCAGAGGAAGGACCCTGTAGCACAGGTGACCAGGGAACACTCTGTGGCCTAGGATCAGTGGCTCTTTACTAACTAGCATGGAAGTATTTCAGTATTTTAGCACCTGGTATTGCCATCCTGATGCCTACTAACTACATAGATAGGCCTGGATCAAGCCCATTGCAATCACTGCTTTACTTCTGTCATTGATACAGGACAGGATAATTTCTGTGCCTGAGTTTGCTGAATGCTAAACAACACTTCTGGGAAGTATGTTAAGCCAATTCTGATTTTTGGATTATATGCGTAGGTTTTTAGGTGTCCTCCCAATGACATGGCCAATGATATGGCTGTTATTTTTCTGAGCTGTGTCCAGGCTTATGTAGGAAGAATATATAACAAAATAAAACACTCCAAGCCTTGCTCTTTCCTTCTGACAGTCTTTTAAAAATGGGTTCAAAGGACTTTATATCATAAGTGTGCTTCTTAACTTCACTAAAGGCAGATTTTGCATGATTATGCTTTGCAGAAAATGACTGCAGAATTACAGAATTCATAACAATCAAGGTTATGACCCATTAGGTGGGAAGGTGACTTGCTCTAACATAGAAGGAAATGTCTGTTTTTGCAATGCTGTTTTTGTTTATCTCTAGGAGGTAACTTGAATTGCATCTTACTAAGTAGCCTTAATTTGCCCATTTTTGGTTAGTTTATACACCATCTTTTGTTTTCCTTTTTACTTCACAATGGAATCTTGAATTGACCTAAACTTAAGAACTTATTTTAAAATGAGCTGAAGAAAATTTTACCTGGAGATGTAAGGGGATTAGGAGATAGTCAGCAGAAAGGGCTTTTTAAGGTTTGCCATGATTCAGCCAAGATCTTGAGTAAATGATTCAACTTCTCTTTGCTTTAGTTTTCCCATTTGTAAAACAGTTTTAGTAATACCTAGAAAAATGCCTGTGAAATAATTTTTACTCCTCATAAGAAATGAACTATCAAAAATTTAATATATAATTAGGTAATACATTTTTGATTTGTACCAATGTACCAAATTTAGCTATATATTTATTTTTATTTATTTTATTTTTAAAGATTTTATTTTTTATTATTTCCAAAGAGAAGGGAAGGGAGAGAGGCAGAGAGGGAGAGATATATCAATGTATGGTTGCCTTTCACCTGCCTCCATCTACGAACCTGGCTGGAGACCTGGCTTGCTACCTCATTATGTGCCCTGGCTGGGAATCAAATCAGTGGCCTTTGGGTTCACAGGCTGGCACCTTATCCACTGTGCCACCAGCCAGGGCTATATATTTATTTCTTAAATTTTGTTATTGTTGACACTATTACAAACATCCCATTTTCCCTCCTCTCTCTTTCCTTCCTCCACCCAGTCCCCACACCTCTTCCCTCTGGCCATAACCTCACTGTTGTCTGTGTCTGTGGGTTATGCATGTATATTCTTTGGCTAATTCCTTTACCTTTTTTCATCCAGTTCCCCCTCTCACCTCTTCTCAGACAGCTGTCAATCTGTTCCATGTGTCCATGTTTCTATTTCTATTTTGTTTGTTAATTTATTTTGCTCATTAGATTCCACATATAAGTGAGATCACATAGTATTTGTCTTTTTCTTTGACTGGCTTATTTAATTTAGTATAATAATCTCCAGGTTCATTCATGGTGTGGCAAAATTTTGGCCAGCTTTCTGAAAGAAATCATTTGATTTTCACCATCACTTGAGCTTATGAACCTGTTATGACCACTAAAGCTATATTCCACAATGAAACACCACTTTTCTCTAGTTTGCTGCCTCCCACTCCACTAGGCAACTAAACATATATATGACCACTCAGATCCACTTTTTTGGCCTTATCATATCAGACACACATTCCAAAAAATTACCTTAAGATCTGTTTTACCATTGAAGTGGCATTCTCAGTTGTACTCCAATCGAGAGGAATAATGTAGGTAACTCATCAGAGTTTGTTGTGGTTGACTATCATGGTTCAAAATCTGTGTATGAGTTAAGCCCTCAGCCTCCTCTATTGTTAGAGATAAAATTATGATGTATTATAATATGCTCTTTATGCCAATGTGTTTCAAAACTCTTTGCAACTGGGCACAAAAACAGAAATTACTTCCCCCACCACTGAAAAGGGGCCACTCTTTGAACAATATAGGACAGCTATTCAACAATGCATAGAACATTCCACACAGTCAAGGCCTAAACATGAGGGGCTAGCTTCCTCCAACTGAGATCAACTGGGATGTTTTTGGCTGAATCATGCTGTGCTGGGGAGAGGCTAGGCATTTATGTCTCCGTAGGAAAGCCAGCCCCATTTTGTTCACTGCTGGCTCATGGTCATTTGCTAAATCATTCAGATTCCAGAGTGTAAACTCATGGAGTTGCCTCTGAAGTGTGGCTAGTTGTCTGCACTGGTTGATAGAAGAGGCAGGCAGCAAGGAAAGAAGGCCTTGAGCAAAGTTCATGGTGACCTGATCCCTGCAACAGTCACTGGAATTGGGAATGGCCCAGGAGGATAGAACATAAGACTGTCACTGTAAACTATATTCTCTGATTTCAGCAACACTTACCACAAATTCATCAACTTCTTGTCTATACTGTGCTTCACAAATTTATTCACAGGTGCCACAGTATCTCAAAAAATGCCCCAAAAGTTTCTCTTTTTTGAACTGCAATTTCATGAGCAAAAACAGCTTCTGTTTTAGGCAAAGGAAGAACTACATTTGTGCAGAAGATACATCTTTTCTGGGTTGGTTTTAATTTAGGAAAAAACAGCTGAGGACCATATGTATGCCTCATTCTTCTGTCTTCTCGGTGCCATGGGATTATTTCATGGTCAAAAACATGGTGTTAACATAACATACCAGGAACCAAACAGGACAGTGACAACAATACTCACACAAAAAATTATAGCTGTAAATGCATGAATTAAAAAAACAAGGAAGACCTTAAATTAATAACTTAGCTGTATACCTTAAGGAACTCCAAAAAATAAAAAATAAAAAGAAAGAAAGAAAGAATAAGTTAATCCTGAATCATAAGAAGGAAACAAAGATGGATGTGAAAATAAATAAAATAGAGAAAAGAAAAACAAGAGAAAATTAATGGAGCCAAAAGTTGTTTTTTGGTAAAGATCAACAAAGTCGCAGATCTTAGCTAAATTAACTAAAAGGGAAAATATCACACACACATATGTGTAACTAGGTGAAGTGATGCAGTTTAAGTAGATTTTCTGTGGTAATCATTTCACAATTTGTACATATATTGAATTATTATATTGTACACCTATAACTAGTATGTCAGTTATGTTGCAATACAATTTTTTTCTGGTCTCATATTAAAGTGAGCTCTCTGTTCCTCCTGTTCAATGGACAACTATGTCTTCTTGCACAGTACCAGCCTCAATTCTGAGACATGATGGTGAAGGTTGGAGTGAACAGATTTGGCCATATTGGGTGCCTGGTCACCAGGGCTGCTTTTTATTCTGGCAAATTTTATGTTGTCACCATCAATGATCCCTTCTTTGACCTCAACCATATGATCTACATGTTCCAGTATGATTCTACTCATGGCAAGTTTAAAGGTATATTGAAGACTGAGAACAGGAAGCTTGTTATCAATGGAAAGTCCATCATCATCTTCCAGGAGCGAGATCCTGCCAATCTCAAATGGGTGATGCTGGTGCTGAATATGTTGTGGAATCCACTGGTGTCTTCACTACCATGGAAAAGGCTGGGGCTCACTTGAAGGGTAGAGTCAAGAGGACCATCATATTTTCCCCTTCTGCCAATGCCCCCGTGTTTCTTATGGGTGTAAACAATGACAAGTATGGCAACTCCATGAAAATTGTCAGCAATGCCTCTCGCACTACCAAATGCTTGGCCTATCTGGCCTAGGTCATCTATGACAACTTTGGCATCATGGAGGGACTCATGACCATAGTCCATGCCATCATTGCCATCCAGAAGACCATGGATGGCCTCCCTGAAAAGCTGTGGTGTGATGTCCAAGGGTCTGCCCAGACATCATCCCTCCTTCTATTGGCACTGCCAAGGCTATGGTCAAGGTCATCCTTGAGCGGAATGGGAAGCTCACTATCATGCCTTTCTGTGTCCCCACCCCCAATATGTTGGTTGTGCATCTGACCTGCCATCTAGAGAAAGTTGGTAGAGATGATGACATCAAGAAGGTAGTGAAACAGGCAGGAGTGGGCCCCTTCAAGGGCAACCTGGGCTGTACTGAGGACTAAATTGTCTCCTGCAGCTTTAACAGGTGACATCCACTCCTCTGCCTTTGGTGCTAGGGCTGGCATTGCCCCTCAATGACCACTTTGTCAAGCTCATTTCCTGTTATGACAATGAAGTTGGCCACAGCAACTGGGTGGTGAACCTTATGGTCCACATGGCTACCAAGGAGTAAGAGCCTCCTCGACCACCTGTCCCAATGACAGGAAAAGAAGTCCTCAGCTGCTGGGGATTATTTGCCCCAAATTGATCCCCCAACATTGAGAATTTCCTGACTTCCAGTTTCCACCCTAGACTCCCTAAAGACAGGACGGTCCTAGGGAGCCCTACCTTGTCATGCACCATCAATAAAGTTCACTGTGCCCACCCCCCACCAAAAAAAGTGAAAAAAATAGGTGAACTTAATATTTTACTTAACCCAATAACTGTATATGGAAAATATTATTGTTTTACCATATGATCAATATTATAAATTATTATGTAAAAATACTAATCTTTGTCCTATACAAAAGGGAAATCATTAGCAGCAGGGACTTATTGTTTCATTATGGAGGCTCAGTGGTACCAGATTGGGGTCTTCATTCACTAGAAACTCTCTTACCTGACAAAAGGTAGTGGAGGCTTCAAGGCCATTCCTAAAAGACTGTGCATACAAATCGAATGAAATAGCATGTTTTCCATATCCAAGTTATTTTTCTAGAAACAAACAAACAAAAGGAATCACAAATATTGAAGGCAATCTTACATGCAAAAGAGCAAGCTGGGCCTGAGCTGTTGGGTGGAGGGTCGAATTAGATTTAGTAAAGTCAGGTGGCACCATTGGAAGTTGGATGACATTTATGGAAGAATTATCTAACCATGAACTTGGTGTACAACCTTTGCTGGTAAATCTGTTACTTTTCCAATCCTAAATCATTACCTAAGCCCAGAATTTCTTTCTTCCCCAAATGCAGGAGTCAGACTTTTGTTCCAAGTCATCATGTTTTGGTGATAGCTCCAATTCTCCACTGAAAATTCCTCTATCCCAGCTAGCTCCAAATTAAATATTCACTTTACTGATTCTAAATAATTTTACCAGTATTCAAGTGTACTTTTATTAGGACATTTTATTAGGACAACTACTAAGATGTTACTTCTACCCCATGAGGCTTCAGGGACATGACCAGGTGAGGTGTGTCTGTAGTAGCTTTCCTTGGGGGATGGACCAGCAAAGACCTAGCTCCAGAAACACCATCTTATATCAGACACCTGGGAAGTGTTGGGCTTCTATGTGTCAAATCATGTATGTGTTTGGACATTATCCTCTTTTCCTCACTTGCAGCATCTAATCATTGAGTCCTAATGCTTTGTATTGTCTTCCATTTTTACCATGGGTCATCATTAGAGACCTGGTTCCTTCTTTATCTAATCCACTCTCTGTCCAGTTTCCACAGAGCCAGCAACTTATTTCTCCAGATGCATCACAGTAGTGCCACTTCCAGATGGGCCTCCACTGCCCATGGAGTAGACATGAGAGAAGCACTGTAATCTGGGGAGGACCTATTTTTCTAGACATATGTCCTTTCCTCTCTTTAACAGCATAAGATGAAGCTACCAGATCTCCTACCATAACCCTGGCCTTCAGGTTATGTAGTCAGTTACAGCCTCAGTACAGCTTCATAAGGAACCTTGAACCAGAACAACCTAGCTGAGCCACTCCTGGATTGCTGATCCATAGCACTGTGATAGACACATCTGTTCTGTTATGCTGCTACATTTTGGGAAGATTTGTTACCAAGCACTGGATTCATGTCCCTGACCTAATATTGTTACATGTCATAAAGACACCACTCTGCTTCTGTATTGCTCAGAATGGGCACAAAATTGTGGGCACACATCACAGGCAGGAACCTCCACCAGGAGTGGGAGGGGACACCCTGTGGGCTCCAGAATACGGGCAGCCCTGAAACCCAGATAGGCTATTGAAGGCCCAGCCTACCTGGGGGCTGACACTCAGAATCAGCCCTGCTGTGACAATCAGAAGCCGTGCCATGCCAAGACCAGCTAGACTATAGACTGCAGAGACCTGACCAAGAAAAAGAGGCAGCCTCAGGAAATGGATTGCTGCTAATCTCAAGCACCTGAGTTATACCGAGAGCTACATGAACTATTAATCCCCAACATATCCTTTTCAAAACTTACTTCTCACATATTCTTAATCTCCCCCATCTCATTCCAACTAAATACCCAAGACCCTCCCCCTACTCTTGATTTAAACTCTACTCACTCTCTGGCTACAACGCATTCCCAGTCCTCAATCTAAATATTCCTCCCTTCCCCAGCCACCTAAACCCTTTCTTTATTCTTTTCTTCCTTCCGTTTTCTTTTTTTCCCTCCTTTTTTTCCTTTCTTTCTTTCCTTTTTCTTTTTTTATTTTCTTCCTGTTAAAGCCCACAGGTCCTGGGTCCACCTGGACCAATCAGAGATCATAAAGGGTGAATAGACAAACCCTTTCTTTATTACTATTGTTTTTTCTTTGTCTTGTGACCCCTCCCCTCTTTTTTCCTTTCTTTTCTTCCTGATAAAGCCCACAGGTCCTGGCTCCACCTGGACCAAACAGAGATCATAAATGGTGAACAGACACACAAACCCTTGCTTTATTAATATTGGTTTTTCTTTGTCTTGTGACTTTTTCCTTTTTTTTCCTCTCTCTGATATAAAGCCCTCAGGTCCTGGCTCCATCTGGACCAATCAGGGATTATTAAGGGTGAACAGCCTTCTTATTATTATCGTTTTTATTTCTTTTTTCCTTTTATTATTTTCTTCCTTTTTTTCTTTATTTTCCTTATTTTCCTACTAAAAGCCCACAGGTTCAGAATACAACCAGACAGCCCAAATAAAGGACACACCAAGTAGAGAAAATCTGGGAGACTGCAATATTGAACTCCACAAATCTCCTATCACAGAAGGGTGCTCAACTAAGGTAAGGAAGCAAAGCAGGTTAACCCAAGGAAAAAAAAAATAAAAAGGAAGCAAGAACAGATACCCAAAATGGGGAAAAAAAGAATCAGTCCATCACCAAAAGGAAAGGAAGAATCCCCAGAAAGAACACAAGATGAAACAGAGGCACCTGAAATATCAGATAATGAATTCAAAAGAATGCTAATAGAGAAGCTCAGTGAGCTCAGCCACATCAAAGAAAACTATAAACAACTCCAGGAGAACTACAAAGAACTCCAGGGAAGTTACAAGGAACTTACTGAGAGCTACAATAGCATGGAAAAGGACATAGAAACTAACAATAAGTGCCAGGAGGAAATGAAGAATACAATTTCTGAATTGAAGAATACAGTAGAAGGAATCAACAGTAGGCTAGAGGAAGCAGAGGACCGGATCAGCCAGTTGGAGGATAATGTAGACAAATACTCCAAGATAGTACAAGAGAATAAAAAAGGGCTGAACAAGACTGAAGAGGGGTTAAGAGAGCTGCGGGACAACATGAAACGTAACAACATCCATATCATAGGGATACCAGAAGGAGAAGAGAAACAAGGAATGGAAAACCTGTTCAAAAAAACTCATGACAGAAAATTTCCCTAACATGATGAGTGAAAACATGAATCCAGTTCAGGAAGCACAGAGGGTCCGAAAGAAGATCAATCAAAACAGACCAACACCAAGGCACATTATTATTAAAATGGCTACTCTCAAAGACAAAGAGAGAATCCTAAAAGCACCAAGAGAAAAAGGACAAATAACATATAAAGGGGCTCCAATAAGGTTATCAAATGATTATTCAACAGAAACAATTCAAGCCAGAAGGGAATGGCAAAAAGTATTTCAAGTCATGGTAAACAAAGCCGTGCAACCAAGAATACTCTACCTAGCAAGGCTCTCATTCAAGATAGAAGGAGAAATAAGGAGCTTCCCAGACAAAAAAAGACTGAAAGAATACATCTCTACCAAACCAGCATTGCAAGAAATGCTAACGGGTCTGCTCTAAAAATAAATTAATAAATAAAATGAAGAAACAGAGAAAGCCAAAGAGGAATACAGACACAAAGGGAGAAAATGGCAATGAATAAGTATCAATCAATAATAACCTTAAATGTAAATGGATTAAATGCACCAATCAAAAGACATAGGGTAGCCGAATGGATAAGACAACATGACCCACATATATGCTGTCTTCAAGAGAC
>PVIW01009761.1:0-49465 GCA_004026585.1 Noctilio leporinus
TTTTGCTCATTATTGTCCCGTAATGGGTGAGATCATATGATATTTGTCCTTCACTGACTGGCTTATTTCACTAAGCATAATACTCTCCAGTTCCATCCATGTTGTTGCAAAGGGTACAAGTTCCTTCTTTCTTTCTGCTATATAGAATTCCATTGTGTAAATGTACCAAAGTGTTTTGATCCAATCATCCACTGATGGGAACTTAGGCTGTTTCCAGCACTTGGCTATTGTAAATAGTGCCGCTATGAACATAGGTGTGCATAGGGTCTTACGAATTGGTGTTTCAGGATTCTTTGGGTATAGTCCAAGTAGTGGAATTGCTGGATCAAAAGGCAGTTCCATTTTTAGTTTTTTAAGGAAACCCCATACTGTTTTCCACAGTGGCTACACCGGCCTGCATTCCCACCATTTTTAACTTTATTGTTTACACTACTACAGATGCCCCCATCTTCCTTTGCCTACCTCTATCCCACCCTCGCTCTCCCTTCCCTCAGGCCATCACCACAGTGTTTTAACTATGTCACATGGTCCTGGAGGTTTCATTTGAAATCACCTCATACTTACAGGAATTAGCAGAAACTGCAAAGAGAGCTTTTATGTACCATTCACCAATTCTAAGGTTAATATTTTATGTAATCACAATACAATTAATGACCTCAAAAAATAAACAATGATGCAATATTGTTATTATTTTTATTATTATTATCATTATGTCTTATGGAGCTGGGAGTTGATTGAACTACACTGGTTCTCATTCAGAGTCTTTCATGTGGCTGATATCAGATGGTGATAGGGGCTGGAGTCACCTAAAGGCTTCAGTTACCTTATCTATAGTACATGCCCTGAACTCTCTTTGTCATGAACATTCTTGATTATGTCTATTATTCTACCTGCTTTAGTCATTGTTCTATTTCTAATAGCTACACACTTTTGGAGGGGCATTGTAAAACATTTTTTTTTAGATGGCATATTCACTTCCTCCTTATAAGTAAAATTGAGAAAAATGCACAAAAGACATTAACTAAAATTTAAATTCATAATTTTTATTCATAATTTTTATAAAAACTTAACATACTAAAACCAGATAGACATTTATTTAACAACAGCAATAAAAACCTTTTAACAAACATAAAATTATAAAATATCTGATTCATTAAAGCCAGGTACCACATAATACCATTTGTTGCTGTCATTGTTTTAGAAATCTTAAATAATGTAATAGGGAAAAAATTAAATAAAGGAAATAACTTAAAGGACGAGATAAATTCTTTCTCAGATAACAAAAAACTGTCAGCATACAAAGTAAAATAGCATAAACAGGTAAACAGAAAAGTAAGAAAGCTTGATCAATTTTCTAGATATCACGATAATAATTGTTCATGTGAAAATCATACAATTAACAAATAATAATACAGAAACAACTTCTGTTTTATGTACTCACAACTATAAACATTTGCCCACTCCATTGAATAAATAGCATTTTCATAATTCACAACTTAGTTAAGAAATTTTAAAGAATAGCATGAAAAGCTATAAAGTGTCTAGGAACAACAAAGAAAGAAAATGTTTTCCAAAATATATTACAACATATGGCTAAATACTTTTAAAAAGACATAAATAAATGGAAAGGAGGGAAGGGTTCAGTCAACGAACTAGTATAAATGACCCATGTACATGGACAACAGAGTGGAGATTGACTGTGGGAGAGGGGATGGAGTGAGTGGGGCAGGAAAGAACAGTGGGAGGAAATGGCATAACTATAAATAGAACAAAAATTAATTAATTTAAATTAATAAATGGAAAGGTGTACACTGCTATCACCAAAAAAACTTAAGGGATTTAGAAGTTCTATGTCAGGCGCCAGAATCAAAGACCAAATATTAGCATGAAAGATGATCCTAGTTTTCCTTTCACTTAGGAAATTAAAAGGGTTTTAGTATCACTGTGACAGAAACCAGGGACAGATTATACATATACATATAACTATTTCACACTATCCTTTTATCTGAAATGGACAGGTCCAAAAGGTAGAAAATCAGTAAAGATCTAGTTGAATTCAACAACAACATCTATCAAGTGGATATAACTGAATCCTATATATTATCTATCCAATAGCCAATTACATATCTTCTCAGGGTCACACAGAACATCTATCTGGATAGATCACATTGTGGGTCATAAAAAAACATTTTAATAAATTTAAAAGAACAGATATTATACAATCTCTGCTCTCAGACCACAAATGGAATTAAATAGAAAGATAGCTGGAAACTCTCAAAACACATGGAGATTAAACAACACCTGAATAAAAGAAGAAATTTCAAGAGAAATTTTTAAATGTTCTGAATTAAGTAAAAATTAAATGGTATAGTGATATAGTGGATTAAGAGCTGGCCTGCAAACCCAAATGTTGCTGATTTGATTCCCAGCCAGGGTCACATAACCAGGTTGCAAGCTAGGTCTTCAGCCAGGTCCATAGCTGGAGGCAGGTGAATGGCAACCATACATTAATGTCTCTTTCTTTCTGCCTCTCTCCCTTCCCCTCTCTCTGAAAAATAATAAATAAAATCTTTTAAAAAATTAAAATTTAAATAAAGCATTTTAGATAAAACCAAAAGCATGATCCATGAACAAAAGATTGATAAGCTAAACTTCCGTAAAATTAGAAAATTATACTTTGTGAAAGACAATGGGATAAAATAGCTGCAAAAGACACATTTGATAAAAGACTGTTATCCAAAATATACAAAGAACTCTTAAAACTCAACAATAAGAAACAACCAGATTTAAAAACTGGCAAAAGATCTAAATAGACACCTCACAGAAGAAGATATACAGCTGGCAAATAAGCAAATGAAAAGATGTTTAACATCATATATCAATAGTTAATTGCAAATTAAAACAGCACTGGTATATCACTACTCAAATATTAGAGTGGCCAAAATCCAAAACTTGACAACACCAAATGCTGGTGAGAATGTGGAGCAACAGGAACTCGTTCATTGCTGATGGGAATGCAAATTGCTAGAGCCACGATGGAAGACAGCTTACTGGGGTCTTACAAAAGCAATATTTATCATATGATCCAGCAATCACGCTCCCTGGCATCTACACAAATTAATTAAAAACTAATGTTCACACAAAAATGTGCACATGGACGTTTATAACAACTCCAGTGATATTTATTCACAAATGCCAAAACCTGGAAGCAGCTAAGGTATTTTTGAAGGCAAAGGATAAATAACCTGTGTTACATCCAGACAATGAAATATTCAGTGTTTAAAAGAAATTGGGGCCCTGGCTGGTGGCACAGTGGTTAAGGTGCCGGCCTGCGAACCCAAAGGTTGCTGGTTCGATTCCCCAGCCAGGGCACATAACCAGGTTGCAAGCCAGGTGTCCATCCAGGTCTGTAGCTGGAGGCAGGTGAAAGGCAACCATACATTGATGCTTCTCTCCCTCTCTTGCTCTCTCCTTTCCTGACTCTCTGAAAATAAATAAATAAAAATCTTAAAAAAAAAAGAAAAAAGAAAAAAGAAATTGGCTATTGAGCCATAAAAAGACATGGAGACTTAAATGAATATTACTGAGTAAAAGAAACCAATCTGAAAAGGCTACATACAGAATGATTCTAATTACATAACCTCCTGGAAAAGACAAAAGTATACAGTAAATAGATGATTGGTTTCCAGGGTTAGGGTAGAGGGAGGGATCAATAGGCAAAGCAAACTGTATTTTTAAGACAGTGAAACTATTCTGGATGATAGTACAATGTCAAATATATATACTTATCAAAACCCATAAAATGAACCTCAGGAATAAACTCTAATGTAAACTAAGACTTTGGGTAATGACAATGTGTTAATATAGGTTAAGTAAGTGTAATAAAAGCAACACTCTAGTGCAAGGTGTCATTGGTGGGGACAAGGGGTATATGGGAACTCGAGGTACTTCCACTCAATTTTTCTTTGAACCTAAATCTTCTCTCAAAAACCAAGACTGATTTGAAAACTAAAAACATACAAATTAAAAAATGGGTAAATGTGACATTTTATGGAAATACTTCTTGAGCAAAACACAAGAGGTGCCAACCAAAAAGTAAAAAGATTAATACATCAGATTACATTAAAATTAGAAACTTCTATCAACAAAAGACACCATAAACAAACATTTTTTAAAGAAGCTGAATCCTGGGAGAAGATATTTGTAACTCATTCATGTCCAGAAAAACTGTAAAAAAGGTACAAACAATTTAATAAAAGAGTAGTAAAGAAAATGAATAGGCATTCACACAGGAGAAAATCCAAATGACCCATAAAAATAAACAGATGTGACAGAGGGGAGCAAAAAGGGGATGGATGTAATACAACAACAATAAATTTTTTTTAAATAAATTTAAAAAAAATAAACAGATGCATAACCTCACTAGTAATCAGGAAGATACAAGTGAAAACCTCAGTGAGATATCATTTCACATCCATCAATTCAGCAAAAATTTTAAAGTGTAAAATGGCTAATATTTGTGTGGATGTGGAGAAATACAAATCTTCTACCCAGTGATGGGAGGATATAAACCGGCACTGCCATGTTGAAGAGCAATTTAGCAATATCTTGTAAAGTTAAAATGAAAATACTCTGTCATTCCTAGAGAGAGTTTTTGCCATGTGAATAAAAACAGGTTGAGACAATGTTTATTACCACATAGTTTAATCTAAGTGTCCACCAGCAGAAAGTGATGAAGTAAACCGTGATATTCATTCAATGAAGCACTTGACAATGGTTAAATGATTGAACTTGAATTTAGTATCTCTCCTCATGGACAAACCTCAAAACCAGAGTTGAGTAGAAAAAAAAAAAGAGAGAGTAATTGAAAGGTACGTATAAGAGTATTTATTTAAAACTAGAGAATATACAGAACAGTGCTATGTATTGTTTATAAATACACACAGTTTTAGTTATTGTGTACAAACTTGCAGAAGAATGATAAATACGAACTTGGGCTCATCCCAAGAGAGGGAAGGTGATTGGATTGGGAAAAGCTACCCAGAGTAGTTTCAGCTTTATCTGCAAGGTTTTATTTCATTTTTTAAAGCAAGTAGAACAAAAGTGTTATATTTTAGATAGCATTCTTTGAAATGTATATTTTAGATAGCGTTCTTTGAAATGTTCCGTGTGGTTAAAACACTTCTAAATTATGAAGCAATGTGAAAAAAATTGAACAATTAAAAAATCTGTTTCTTCCTTTTGCTCATTATCAGCTATCCTTGGCATTGGCAGGGCATTGTTTCTGAATTTTACAGCTGGAATAGGAAAATTCTTGTAATAATCTGAATTTAACCCCCAAAAATGAAAATACGATCTAAAATCAGGACATAAATTTGTAAGAAACATACATAGCCATGAATCCCCAAACCATGAAAATGAAGAACACCTCCAGGCATTATCTTTCCCTGTTCAGTAAAAGATGAAACCTGACAGAAACTGAGTATACCAAACACAATATTTTATTTGGTTCTCTGGTTATTAGATGAAATTTCACTCAGGAATTGAAAGGCAAAATCATGCAAAGAGGCCATCTGAAAGTGAATAACTCATCCTAGTAAATGAAAGGCTAGCTTTCATCCTGAATTGAGAAATTAAAAATCACACCTAGGTGAGAGTCTAAATTAACATGCAGGAATTTTGCACCTTGCACTTGATGGTGGAATTTCTCTGAAGAAGTGGCAATGACATGCCTAACAGTTTTGCTGCAAAACCATACAGAGCCTGCTACCAGCAGAACAAAAGAGCCGGTTATAGTCCAAGTAGAATTGTGTTCAGGAAGAACTCTTGAAACTTTTGATTGGCTCCCCTATTTCTTCTATTCTTATGCTGTTGTTCATTTCTCATTGGTTGGTTTATAGATATTCCAAGGCTGAAAATGTTTCTTGCATCTTTTAACTGAATGAAAAGGTGGAAAGGCAACTATGTCCTCAAATGTTATTGTCACAACCTACACAGACTTCCCCTCACTCCCCACACAGTGAAGTAAGAAGGAAAATGGTTTTCTATATTCCTGAGGTTTTGCACAATTTCATTCAAATTACATTTGTCTTTACATTTGATCAAGTGCTAAAAAGTACATGTCATTTTAATCAGCTTTCAATTAGAGGGCTAAAGAAACAAATCCTAAACTACTAAATTACTTTTAAAATCCTAAACTACTTCTTTAAAAATATGGTTCTGGCTTCTTTGGGGTCTTGCATTTCAATACAATGACTCTCAGGTAGGATCTAATAGCATATCCAGACAACCAGACAAAAATGTAAAGATTCATGAAAGATTTAGATAATATATGTTTTAATCATAGAAAACATTATGTATTTGGGAGACCCTCTTGATAAGTCAATAGATTTTTTTTCATTTGTTTGATGTTCTTTTACCATAACCTATATAACATACATTTTTGCAATGAGAAAATGGATAATATGGCAGAGAGAGCATTACTATTTATGAGATTATGGGCAGTTAATTTTGCCAGTGTATCATTTACTGACATTTCTATAGCAGTTTCAAAGCATGCAGGATGCATCACAAAACTCATGAGAAGCACCTATATTTGAAACAAAGGAGCACCTACAGCATGACATCTTACTGGCTAATTAACAGCTTCCATTCAAAGGAGATTTAAAAACAAAAACAAAAACCTGTAACACTGATGTTTTAAGTATTTGAGTCCTTCCTATTCACAACTCCTAATGAGGAACTAAGGATTTATCTTTATGATCCACGTACCTTCTGCCTCATGCTGCCTTCTGACTTATTAACACGTCTTAAGGATAAAAGCACCATTGTGGAAGCTGCAATTCAGCGATGTGGGTGGGGCCTTGTGCAAGGTGAAAAGGCAAATCCCAAACCTGGCTGACTTCAGCCCTGCCCTTGCGCTTACCTTCACCCAGGTTAGGTATGGACAGTCCCCAACTACATTCTCCTGTTAGGCAGCTTCCTAGAAAGACTATAGATTTCTTACGCTCCTCAAATGAAAGGCAACTCAAAGAGTGTGCAACCTAATTAATAAGATATATACCATTTACCATAGTGATAACATCCTGCTCAAGTAAACTGGTGATGAAATTTCTGACTATCGCCTTACTTCTCAAAGCTGATTAAAAAAAGGTAATTTTCTGTTCCTGGTTACTATCCCCTCAGGTCTATTTATACTTAATGTAATCTAAGACTAAAAGTGAACATTGTTCCTTACCGCATGTACTACGAAGCATTTTTCTCTTCATAACAGACGCCTTTCAGACAGTTCTGGGTCCATTAATATAAAGCAACCTTAATTGTGATCCCGGATATTTAAGGTATTTGTGATTATCCTGGCTGCATTGAGCCAGATCTCCTGCAGGTGCTTTCCATACAGCACCTCTCAGCTGGGTCTGACCCAGCTAGATTGGCATACTTTTCAGTTTACTGTGGCACAGCAAGCTTCCCGTAGAATTTTTTGTCAGTGCAATTTCACACAATGGGTGGGCATGTGTTCTCTGAATATTAGGAAAGGCGCCTGTTTGCCAATACAACACGTCTCTTATTTTTAATTCATTCAAAGCTTCAAATGAGGTTACTATGGTAAATATCACAGAGGAAAAAGTTAACAATGACAGTCAACGGTTCTCAAATAACTGTGCTTCGTCCAACAAACCATTTAAGGAGAAAACTCACTAAACTGTGCTCTGTTTCTGCTACTTGCTCTCATGATAGCAATTTGAATTAGTAAGAAGCTGATTATTGTTATTAATGGAAGATATTTTTCTTTTTTACTGCCGATAAGTTAAATGCATAGAGGAGGTGAGATTCACTCATTTCTTTATACATTTTATGTTGTTTGATTTTTCAAATAGTAGGTGCTACTTTAGTAATTTTATGTATTAATGAAATGTTTTAAATAGTAGACTTCTAAGCCCTAGCTGGTGGCACAGTGGATAAAGCGCCAGCCTGCAGAACCCAAAGATCACTGGTTCAATTTCCCGGTCAAGACACATAACCAGGTTGTAAGCCAAGTCTCCAGCCAGGTTTCCAGCCAGGTTTCCAGCCAGGTCTGTAGCTGGAGGCAGGTGAAAGGCAACCACACATTGATGTTTCTCTTCCTCTCTGCCTCTCTCCCCTCCTCTCTCTCTAAAAATAATAAATAAAATCGTTTAAAAAAATTAATTAATAAAAAATAAAATAAAAGACTTCTTTCCAAATAAGCAAATACAATCAATACATGCTAGTTTTTTAAAATTCAGACAATATAAAAATATATAAAATAGAAAGCAGCCACACCATCTAAAGATGTCAACTGAGAATCTTAATATGTATGCATTTAATTTAATTGTGAAAATACTTTTACTACATTAATATAGTTTAATTATATATTTCTTTCCTTACATATATATAATATCATCTGTCCATATAAATGTATGAGTCTTTGAAAGCTTATTTTTAATGGCTTGAAAATGTTCCGTTGTGAGCTCAACATGTATTATTTAACCAATCTCCTAATAATATAGTTATTTAGTTTGCTTCTAATTTCTCAATATTATAAATAATGCTACATAAATATTTATGCATTTCTCTGATTAATTCTTTAGGATTAAGAGGTTTGGGAGGATACACATTTTAAGTCTCTTACTATACATTGCCAGAGTAGCACCCTAAAGGTTGAACCAATATGCCTATGTATTCCTATCCACAATATAGTAAAGTTATTATTCATATATCATGGTTGTAGTTCACCACAAAAACAAAAGAAAGCAAAAGCTAGAAGAGCAATCTACTAACACTGGTAGCAGCTTTGTTCAAGTTCCTTTCCTTGTAAGGGAAGAAGGACTGCTCCCTTGAGTACCTACAACGGAGCAGTCATTATGCAGTACCTTGACATAAGGTATTCCCTCAGTCAGTACTAACCTTAGGAATAGGTACATATTATCTCCATGTTACAGATGAGGCCATCGAAGCTCATGAATGTTAAATATATTGACCAATGTAACTTAGGTAAACTTGACCACCTGGGATATGCAGGCAGATTCGTCTAATACCATGTTCTCTTTCAAATTAAATCATTTTATTATTATTCTATTACAATTGTCCCAATTTTTCCTCCTTTGCCCTCCTCTGCCCATTCCACTCCCACCACCCCAGCCCACTCTCACAGTCAATTCCCACTGTTCATGTCCGTGAGACACTCATGCATGTTCTTTGTCTAGTCTGTTCCCCTCCTTTCCACCATTATCTCACTCCTCCTCTCCTCTGCTCATTTTCAGTCCGCTCTATATTTCTATGCCTGTGGTTCTATTTTGCTCATTAGTTTATTTTGTTCATTAGATGCCTCTTATAGATGAGATCATACACATTTGTCTTTCACTGACTGGCTTATTTCACTAAGCATAATAGATAGTCTCCACTTCCATCCATGTTGTTACAAAAGGTAGGAGTTTCTATTTTCTTTCTGCTGGATAGAACTCCATTGTGTAAATGTACCACATTTTAATCCATTCATCCACTGATGGGCACTTAGGCTGTTCCTAGGACTTGGCCATTGTAAGTTGTGCTGCTATGAACATTTGGGTGCACAGGTTCTTCTGAAATGACTCAAGATTCTTAGGCTATAATCCCAGCAGCAGAATCACTGGGTCAAAGATAATTCCATTTTTAGTTTGAGGAAATTCCATATTGCTTTCCACAGTGGCTGCCCCAGTCTGCATTCCCACCAACAGTGCACTAGGGTTCCCTTTTCTCCACATTCTCACCAGCACTTTGTTTGTTGATTGTTTAAAATACATTTCATTTATTTTGCTATTACAGTTGTCCCAATTTTTCCCTCTTTGCCTCCCTCCACCCAGTACCCCATTTCCTCCAGCAATGCCCCCCCCCTTAGTTCATGTCCATGAGTCATGCATATAAGTTCTTTGACTTCTCTATTTCCTTTGTCCTTAACATCCCCCTGTCTATTCTGTAACCACCAATGTGTACTTTTTCTTTTTTTCCTTTCACATCCATACAATTCACCATTTAATTACTGCCTTCTCTCAGCTTCTCAAATCATATTAATACAAAGTTTTCTTTTCATTCCAAAATGCCTACATTAGTTCATTTGTTTAAAGAATTATCTTTTAAGTAATATGAATTGCAATATTACCAAACACATGCAAAAATACATTTATACCCATACATATTTTTTTTACACCCATACATATTTTTTTTTTACACCCATACATATTTTTACATGTATTTAAAGTACATACTGGATTTTGAAGAGTTAATACAGAAAATTTTAAATATGCCAATAGCTTACATAATTATTACATGTTAAATGATAGTATTTTCCATATATTGTAGGAAACTTAAGCAAATTTTTCTTCTTTAATACTTATTTTACTTTGGAATGCTATTTTTGTGACATATATCACAGAAATGGTGTATTGCAGAACTCACTTTTGTGAAAGTTGTCCTAGAGACAGTGCCAAACCCATAGTAAAAAATGAATTTGATTTTTGAGTCAGATCCTGCCCACTCCAGTAATACAGCTCAACTTTATTTTAAGCTACTGGAAATACAACTTATTCTTTTTGGAGTTTTCCATCTTAAAGTAGATTTATTTATTTATTTATTTAGGCTGCTCAGGTCTTACTTCTTTCAATACCCTCTGTTTTTCCTCTACATGTGTTTTACAAGTTGAAGCCTTCAGAAATAATGGCATTTGCAGTGCTCAGCCGGTCCCCAGAGTAGAAATTATTATGTCTACTAAGTTGAGGTGAAAAATAAAAACCCCTAGGATTTAAATAATTTTGTAGAATAGTATTCGAGCTATTTTTTGAACTTGTGGTTGACTTCCTATGTGGTCCTAAACTAACCCCTGAACTATTTAAGAGTCTGTTGAGGTAGAGATTAGGTATGTTCACACTTCAATAATGAAGTTTACTATAGCATTCATTCCTTTTCCCAAGCATCTCCAGTTTGGGGGCCTTCATAACTGGAAATGTGTATTTCCATGATCTAGTTGAAAGGAATCTCATCTAATTTACATGCTAATATGAGAATATATATTGTCTATGTACACAAATCATATAGTTTAGTAGTGTGCAACCTCCATCCAAATTGGTCTTCATTCTCAGCATCTTTTCTAACCTAAAGATTGATTCCACAACACACCATGACCAGTTGGTTGCTATTTAAAACACAAATTGCTAACAAAATCTATATATTACACACCCACAAATAAGCACATATTTTGTAACAGTGAATAAGAAAGATAGCATGTCTTTTATGTAATATACATCCACACTGTCTAGCTTCTTTCTTCTTCCTTAACTGCATTAGATTTTTCTTAGTTATTGCAAGTTACCTGATTTTTCCCATATTGTGAAATGATTCCAATCTAAAAAAACTTAACCTGCAGTAATGCAGGTACAAGTAATATACAAAATTGTACCTTATTTAGTAAAATCTATTTATAACAAGATGACTTTAGTTATAAAGTTGATTCTTATCCATTCAGCTGCCCTATATCTTTTGATTGGTACATTTAATTCATTTACCTTTGTACCTGTGTTTCTGTCTCTCTGTTTCTTCATCTTTTTAAAGCAGACCCTTTAGCATCTCTTGCAATGCTGGTTTGTTGGAGATGTATTCTTTTAGACTTCTTTTGTTTGGGAAACTCCTTATTTCACCATCCATTTTAAATGACAGCCTTGCTGGGTAGAATATTCTTGGTTGCAGGCCTTTGTTTTTCATTGCTTGAAATATTTTTCGCCGTTCCCTTCTGGCTTGTTGTGTTTCTGTGGAGAAATCAGCTAATAACCTTATGGGAGCACCCTTGTACATTATTAGGGGTTTCTCTCTTGCTGCTTTTAGGATTCTCTCCTTGTCTTTGAAGTTTGCCATTTTCATGATGATGTGTCTTGGAGTGGGCCTGTTTGGGTTCATCTTCCTTGGGACCTTCTGTGCTTCCTGAATTTGCATGACATTTTCTTTCCTCAAGTTTTCTGTCCTCACTTTTTCAAACAGGTTTTCTATTCCTTGCTCCTCCTCTTCTCCTTCTGCTATCCCTATGATATGGATGTTATTATGTTTCATGTTGTCCTCCAGCTCTCTTAAAACCTCTTCATTCTTTCTTAGTCTTTTTTCATTTTGTTGCACTGCCTGGGAATTTTTTTCTACATTGACCTCCAGCTGGCTGATCTGATCCTCTGCTTTCTCTAGCCTGCTTTTGATTCCTTCTCCTCTGTTCTTCAACTCAGAAATGGTATTCTTCATTTCCTCTTGGCTCTTATTGATGCTTTCTTTGTCCTTTTTAATGCCGGTGTAGTTATTAGTAAGTTCTTTATAGCTTTCCTGGAGTTCTTTGTAGCTGCCCTGGAGTTGTTTGCAGTTTTCTTAGAACTCCCTGAGCTCATTGAGCTTCTCTATCATATTATTTCGAATTCCATGTCTGATAGGGTGCTTGCCTCTATTTCATTTTGCACTCCTGGGGATTCCTCCTTTCCACTTGCTGAGGGTTTATTTCTTTGTCTCCCCATCTTAGGTGCCTCTTGTTTGTTTCTGCTTCTTGGATTGGTCTACTTTGACTTAGTGTCTTAGTGATGTGACCTTCTGTGGTGTCGAGGTGCACATTTTTTAATTCCTGGATCTGTGCTTCGTGACGTCAGCTGGTGTCCCAGTCTGGGCCTAGTCAGCCATTAGGAGACTACCAGAGATCCACTGTCTGTCTTGCCTTTAGTTGTTAATCCAATCAGTCTCTGATCAGTGGTCAGATTTAGGCACCTCTGGGTGGGGCAGATGAATTCAGTTGTTAATTCAATCAACCTGTGATCTGAGGTCAGGTTTAGGCACTGCTGGGTGGATTAATTCCCATGGGTGGGGCTGTGGCTTCCCCTCAGGCTCCCACCGTTTGGAGAACAGTGGTCTGCTGGCTGCATGGGGGATGGGTCAGCATAGACTCATGGGCTGCTCCCTCAACTCTCTCCCTAAAGCCACTGACCCCAACTTTCCCCAAGCTTCTCTAGTCCACCTTGCCCTTTCTCTGCTGGAGCCCAGAGTAGGTGGTGCTGCTATATTTTTGTGCAGGGTCCCTTTAATAACTCGGCCTCTCTGTCAAACCAGCTAAACCTGGTGGATTTTTGCTTTTCCCAACTGGGTGCTGTTTTACTCTCAGCTTTGTTGCTGTAGGCTGAGAAGCCCAGCTGGGGGTTTAGATCCCACCCTTCTCAGGTGGAACCCTGGCTGCTGAGATGTTTCTCTGTCCTTTCAGCTGCCACCCGTGGGAGCCCTGCCAGCCTCTTGAGTCTTCAGACTTCCTACCAGTCACGTTGTGATGAATTGGCTCTTCTGTCCCTGGTAATAAGGCTTTTCTCCAGCTGGTGTTCTGTTGGTTATTTCAGATGATTTCTCCCCAATTAATTTATAATTCCAGTTTGGTGTTGGGAGGAGATTGGTGTAGCTCCACTTACTCCTCCGCCATTTTGGTTCTCCCTATTTGTTGATTTATTAACGATAGGCATTCTAACAGGTGAGGTAGTATCTTATTGTGGTTTTAATTTGCGTCTCTCTGATGGCTAGTGATGTTGATCATTTTTTCATATGTCTATGGCCATCTAATCTGTATGCCATCTTTGGAGAAGAGTCTGTTCAGGTCCTTTGCCCATTTTTATTTATTTATTTATCTTCTTTTTTAGCTTTGCCCATTTTTAAATCAGATTGTTTGCCTTCCTGGTGTTGAATTGTAGGAGTTCTAGTTTGTTTTTGTTTTTGTTTTTGTTTTTGCATGACCAATCCAGCTGTCCCAACACTATTTATTAAGGAGGCTATTTTCATTCCATTGTATGTTCCTGCCCTCTTTGTCAAATATTAATTGACTACAGAGACTTAGGTTTATTTCTAGGTACTCTATTCTGTTCCATTGATATATGTGTCTGTTCTTATGCCAGTACCAGACTGTTTGATTACAGTGGCCTTATAGTATAGTTTGAGATTGAGTATTGTGATTCCTCCTACCTTGTTCTTTCTCAAGATTGCTGAGGCTATTTGGGGTCTTTTTTCATTCCATATAAATTTTTAAAAATTTGTTCTATACCTGTGAAATATGCCCCTGGTATTTTAATAGGAATTGCATTGAACCTATAGATTGCTTTAGGTAGCATGGATATTTCAATGATGTAAGTCATCCAATCCATTTACACAGTATATGCTTCCATTTATTTGTATCTTCCTTAATGTCTTTCTTCAGTGTTCTGTAGGTTTCTGAGTACAAATATTTTACTGTCTTGGTTATGTTTTATCCTAAGTACTTTATTTTTCTTGTTACTATAGTAAGCGGGATTTTTTCTAGTTTATATCTCTCATGTTTCATTGGTGGTGTACAAAAATGCCATTAATATCTGAATATTGACTTTTTATCCTAATATTCTGCCCAATTCACTTATTAGGTTGAGTAGTATTTTGGTGGAGATAATAATGTTTTCTATGTACACTATCATATTATGTGCAAATAATGACAGTTTTACTTCTTTTCCAATTTGGATACCTGTTATTTCTTTTTCTTGTATGACCACTGTAGCTAGAACTTCCAGTACTATGTTCAACAAGAGTGGTGAAATCAGACACTCTTGTCTTGTTCCTGATCTTAAGGGGATAGCTGTTAGTTTTTGCCCATTGAATATAGTGTTGGCTATAAGTTTATGGCTTTTATTATGTGGAGGTATGCTCTTTCTATTCCTACTTTGCTGAGTGTTTTTACCATAAATGGGTGCTGGATTTTATCAAATGCATTTTTAATACCTATTGACATGATCATATGATTTTTGTTCTTCATTTTGCTTATGTGGTATATTATGTTTATTGATTTGCAAATATTGCATCAACTTTGCATCTCTGGGGTGAATCCCACTTGATCTTTTTAATGTATTGCTGAATACAAATTGCCGGTATTTTGTTGAGGATTTTGACATCTTTGATCATCAGAGATATTGTCCTATAGTTTTCTTTTTTTCTTGTGTCTTTACCTGGTTATGGAATTATGAAGATGGTGGCCTCATATAAAGTTTGAGAGTCTTCCCTCTTCTTGAATTTTTTGGAATAGTTTGAGAAGGATAGGAGTTAGTTCTTCCTTACATGTTTCGTAAAATTTACCTGTGAAGAAGCCATAGCACATAGGGCTTTTGTGTGCTGGGAGTTTTTTTTAGTATTGCTTCAATTTCACTCATTGTTATTGTTTTATTCAGGCTTTCTGCTTCTTCTTGATTCAGTTTTGGCAAATTGTATGTTTCTAGAAACTTGTATATTTCACACAGGTTGTTCAGTTTCTTGGTATATAGTTGTTCATAGTTATTTCTTACATTCCTTTGTACTTCTGTGGTATCTGTTGTAACTTCTCCTCTTTCATTTCTGATTTTATTTATTTAGGTCCTCTATTTTTCTTGATATGTCTGGTAAAGGCTTGTCAATTTTGTTTATTTTTTCAAAGAATCAGCTTCTGAATTTATTGATCTTTTGAATTATTCTTTTACTATCTATATCATTTAATTCTACTCTGATCTTAATTATTTACTTCCTTCTCTCTTTGGGCATTGTTTGTTGTTGTTCCTCTAGTTCTTGTAGACGTAGGGTTAGGTTGTTTATTTGTTATTTTTCTATATTCTTTATGTAGGCTTGTATTGCTAGGAACTTCCCTTTCAGGACTGCCTTCTCTGGGTCCAATAGGTTTTGGGCTGTGTGTTCATTTTCATTTGTTTGTTTCCAGGAACTTTTTTATTGTGTCCTTGATCTCATTGTTAGCCTATTCATTATTTAATAATATGTTATTCAGTCTCCATGAGTTTGAATGTTTTCGAGTTTTTTTCTTTGAGGTTGGTTTCTAGTTTCAATCCATTGAGCACATGCCTTGATATGATTTTATTTTTCTTGAATTTGTTGAGGTTTGTTTTGTGTTCTACCATGTAGTCTAACTTTGAAAATGTTCCATGTGCTTTTGAAAAGTAAGCATATTTTGTTTCTTTGGGGTGAAAGTTTCTGTATATATCAATTTAGTCCATTTGATCAAGAGTGCTGTTCAATGCCACAATATCCTTATTGACTCTTTGTTTGGAGTCAATAAGGTGACAATATTGTTGACAATAGGGTGTTAAAATCTCCTGCTATGAGCATGGTGCTGTCAATATTTTTCTTGAAGTTCTCCAAGATTTCCTTTATATAGTTAGGTGCTTCTCTGTTGAGTGCATATGTTTACAAGGATTATGTCCTCCTGTAAGACTCTCCCTTTAAGTATTATGTGGTGACCTTATTTGAGTCTTGTTATGGCTTTTGTTTTGAAGTCTAATTTGTCTGATATAAGTGTAGCTTTGTATGTGTGTGTGTCCTTGAGTAGAATAATTTTTTCTATCTCTTCACTTTCAACCTGTGTAGATCTTTTGTACTTGATGTGGGTCTCTTCTAGACAGCATATATGTGGTTGTTTTTCTTACCCATTCAGTTACCCCTTGTCTTTTGATTGGAGCATTTAAACCACTTACATTTAAGGTTATCATTGATAAGTACTTATTTATTGCCAGTTTTTTCTATACTATGTTTCTATCTCTCTCTCTCTCTCCCTCTCTGTGTTTCTCTCTCTTTGTTTTCCTTTTTATATCAGTCCCTTCAGCATCTCTTACAGTGCTGGCTTGATGGAGCTATGTTCTTTTAGCCTTCTTCTGACTGGGAAGCTCTTTATTTCACCCTCCATTCTAACTAAGAGCCTTGCTGGATAGAGTAGTCTTGGTTATAGGTCTTTGCTTTTCATTACCTAGAATGTTTTGTACTTCTGGCTTGTAGCATTTCTGTTGAGAAATCATCTGATAGCCTTATTGAAGCACCCTTGTATGTTACTAGCTTTTAGCCTTGCTCCCTTTAAGATTCTCTCTTTATCTTCAAAATTTGTCATTTTAATTATCATGTGTCTTGGAGTGGGCCTCTTTTGTTTCATCTAGATTGGGATCCTCTGTGCTTCCTGATCTCGCAAGACTTTTTTCCTCACCAAGTTAGGGAAATTTTCTGTCATTATTTTTTCAAATAGGTTTTCTATCCCTGGCTCCTTTTCTTCTCCATTGATATTCCTATGATGTGAATGTTGTTATGGTTCATGTTGTCATGAAGTTCCCTTAAACTCTCCTCATTCTTTTTGAGTCTTTTTTTTTATTTTATCACTCTGACTAGGTATTTTTTCCTACCTTGCCTTTCATCTTGCTGATTCAGTCCTCTGCTTCATGTGGCCTCTTTGGATTTTTTCTAGTGTATTTTTCATTTCAAATATTGTATTCTTCATTTCTTCCTGATTCTTATTCATAGTTTCTATATCATTTTTCATGCTGCTGTAGTTCCCACTAAGTTTCTTATAGCTCCCATAAGACTTCTTGTAGTTCTCACTGAGTTTCTTGAGCACCATTATAACTATTATTTTGAGTTCTATGTCTGATGGATTGTTTGCCTCAATTTCATTTAGCTCTTTTTCTGTAGATTCCATTTTTCTTCCAAAGAATGAGTTCTTTCTTTGTCTCCCCATTTTAGGTGACACTTTGTCTATTTCTGCTTCTCAGGTTTCTTTGCTTTGCCTGCCTGTTGTCATGGGTTGGACTTCTGTGGTAGGAGTTCTATGGAATGCGAAAGTGTAGTCTCTTTGATCTCCTGATCATAATGGAGTAAGAAAAGAAAAGAGTATACTATGAGGTTTGAAATAAAATTAAAAAGGTAGTGAACCAAAAGAAATAAAATTGCAGAAAAACCACAACAGGGTCAATAACAATGACAAATGAACAAAAATTAATAAAGATGGAAAGAAAATAAGGATATTATACAAAAGAGAATATGAGATGTCTACAGAAAAGAAAAATAATTTTGAGAGGATAGGGGAGGAAAAATAATAAGAGTGAGGAATAGAATCCAGGCTAAGGAAGAGGAAAAAATTCCTAACTCAAATAAGCAAGGGCAGGTGCAAGGCAAAATGGAGTTAGGGGAATAGTGACCTATGAGATTTGGAATAAAAACATAGTGAACAAATAGGGATACTATTGAAAGAAAATAGCAATAATTGTATTATCCAATGCTGCTTTTCTGAGGCAGACCCAAGATAGCAAAGGAATAAGTAGAAGCTACACTAACCTCCTCCCAGGGCCAGTCAGAAATTACAACTAAATTGTAGAGAAATCATCCTGAATAACCAACTGAATCCTAGCAGTAGAGAAGCCTTATAACCAAGGACAGACAGAAGAGACCACTTCACTGCAACATGAATGTTAAGGAGTGCAAAGGAGGAACAAGAGGGCTAGCTGAGCTCTCAAGGGTGGCTGCTGAAGTTCTAGAGGGATATATCAGCAGCTGGGGTATAAACACCAAGCTGAGCTGTTTGTTTAGGCTGTCTTTCGATTTCTTAATAAAAATGCCCCCGGCCTGAAGGGAATGGTGTGAAATATTCACGGTAATGAAAACAAGAACCTAGAACCAAGGCTACTTTACCCAGCAAGGCTATCATTTAAAATTAAAGGACCCTGGCTGGTGGCACAGTGGATAAGGTGCTGGACTGTGAACCCAAAGGTTGCTGGCTCAATTTCCCAATCAGGACACATAACCAGGTTACAAGCCAGGTCTCCAACCAGGTCCATAGCTGGAGGCAGGTGAAAGGCAACCACACGTTGATGTCTCTCTCCCTCCCCCTCTCTCTGAAAATAATAAATCTTAACAAGTAAATAAATAAAATCAAAGGAGAAATAAGGAGCTTTCCCAACGAGAAAAAGCTAAAGTAGTTTGTTAGCACCAAACCAGTACTGCAACCATTGTTAAAGGGCTTGCTTTAAGAACAAGAAAAGAAAGAAAAACAAAACAAAACAGAAGATAACAATAAAATGACACTAAACACACATCTATCAATAATTACCTTAAATGTAAATGGCTTAAATTCTCCAAACAAAAGGCATAGGGTAGCTGAATGAATAAGAAAACAATACCCTTGTATATGCTGCTAACAAGAGACCCATCTCAAATTGAAAGGTGCGTGCAGACTGAAAGTAAAGGGATAGAAAAAGATATTTCATGTAAATGGAAAAGTAAATACAAACTAGGGTAGTGGTAGTTATAACTGGCAAAATAGACTTTCAAACCAAGGCTATAGTAAGAGATACAGAAGGACACTACATAATGATAAAGGGAACAATCCAACAAGAGGTTATAACCTTAGTAAACATTTATGCACCCAACATAGGAGCACGTAAATATGTAAAGCAAATATTGATGGACATAAAGGGAAATATTGACAGAAATACAGTCATAGTTGTGGATTTTAACACCACTCTGACTTCAAAGGATAGATCTTCTAAATAGAAAATCATCAAGGAAACAGCGGCCTTAAACAACACACCAGATCAAGTAGATTTAATTGATATCTTCAGAGTATTTCACCCAAAGCAGTACATATTAGAATACACACACAAAAAAAATTTCTCAATAAATTTTAAAAGATTGATATCATATAATTTTCTTGGACCACACTGGTATGAAACTAGAACTCAATCACAAGAAGATCACTGTAAAATGCATGAATATATGGAAGCCAAATAACATGTTATTAAATAAAGAACAGATCAACAATGAGATCAAGGAAGAAATCAAAAAACACCTTGTAACAAATGAAAATGAAGACACAATCCAGAATGTGTAGGGCACAGGGAAAGCAATTTTGAAAGAATTCATAGCATTACAGGCCTATTTCAAAAAATAAGAAAAAACTCAAATAACCCATCCAACTTTATACTTAAAGGAACTTGAAAAAGAACAATAAACAAAGCTCAAAGTAAATAGAAAGAAGGAAATAATAAAGAGCAGAGCAGAAATAAATAAAATAGAGTCTAAAAAAATACAAAAGATTAATGAATCCACAAGCTGGTGCTTTGAAAAGATAAACAGGATTGACAAACCTTTAAGTAGACTCATCAATAAAAAAAGAGAAAGGACCCAAACAAATAAAATCAGAAATTAAGAGGAGAAATAACAACCAACACCAAAGAAATACAAGGATTGTAAGAAAATATTATGAACAACTCTGCATAACATGGACAAAATGGATAAATTCCTAGAAACATGCAATCTTCCAAAACTAAATAAAAAAGAATCAGAGAATCTGAATAGACAGATCACACCTAGTGAAATAGGAATAATCAAAAAAAATTTCAACAAACAAAACCACTGGACTGGATGGTTTTGCAAGTGAGTTTTACCAAGCATTCTGAGAAGAACAAACACCTCTCCTTCTCAAAAACTATTTCATAAATGTCAAGAGGAGGAAAGGCTCACACACTCATTTTACAAGGCCAGTACTACCCTAATTTTAAAACCAGATAATGTCATTACAAATTAAAAAAATTATAGGCCAATATCCCTGATGAATATAGATGTTAAAATCCTCAACAATATTAGCAAACTAAGTACAGCAATACATCAAAAAATCATACACTATGATCAAGTGGGATTATGCCAAGAATGCAAGGTTGGTACAACATTCACAAATCAATAAATGTGATTCTCCACATAAATAAAATGAAGAATAAAAACCATATGACCATATCAATAGAAAAGAATTTTATAAAATCTAGCCCCATTTATGGTTAAAAATTCTCAGAAAAGTAAAATTAATGGGAATATACCTTAACATCATAAAGGTCATAAAGGACAAACACTGCCAGCATCATATTTATGGGCAAAAACTACAAGCATTTTGTTTAAGGTAAAAAGCATGATGGGGATGTCTGCTTTCATCACTCTTATTCAACATAGTACTGAAAGTCCTAGTCATAGAATCAGACAAGAAGAAATAAAAGGCATCCAAATTGGAGAAAAATAAAACTGTCTTTATTTGCAGATGACATGATACTGTATAGAGAAGCCCAAAGATTCTACCAAGAAGCTACTATAACTGATAAATGAATTTGGCCAAATAGCAGGATACAAAATTAACATCCAGAAATCAATTGCATTTTTATATGCCAATAATGAGATAACAGAAAAAATAATTAAGAAAACAATCCCATTCACAATTGTTTGAAAAAGAATAAAATACCTAGGAATAAACCTAACCAATGATGTAAAAGACCTTTACACAGAAAACCGTTAAGACACTAAAGAAAGAAATAGAAGGTACAAATAAGTGGAAGCACATACCATCTTTATAGAGAGAAAGAATTAACATTAAAATGTCCATCCTACCCAAAGCAATCTATAGATTGAATGTAATTCCTATCAAGATTCTAATCTTGTATTAGATGTATTTCACAGAACTAGAATAAATATTTCAAAAAACTGTATGGAACCACAAAAGGCCCTGCATAGCAACAGCAATCCAGAGAAAGTACAAAGTTAGAAGACTCATACTACCTAATAGAAAAGTATATTGTAAGGCCATAATAATCAAAACAGTATGGTTTTACAACTTTTAAAAAAGCAGACACATAAATCAATGGAACAGAATAGAGAGCCTAGAAATAAACCCATACCTTTCTAGTCAATTAATGTTTGACAGAGAAAACAAGCACACACAATAAACCAATGACAGTTTATTCAATAAATGGTGTTGGGGAAATTAGATATGTACAGAATAATGAAACTAGACTACCTTTTTACACCACACATAAGAATTAATTCAAAATGGATTAAGGACTTAAATGTTAGATCCAGAACCATAAAGACCCTAGGAGAAACATAGGCAGCAAAATAAAGGGACATTAATCATAGAAATAGTTCAATGAATATATCTCCCCAGACAAGGGAAACAAAAGAACAAAATAAATAAATCAAACTGAAAAGTTTTGCTCAGCAAAGGAAAAGATCAACAAAATGAAAAGAACCTACAGAATTGGAGAACATATTCGCCAATACATCTGATAAGGGGTTAATATCCAAAATGTATAACAAACTTATAAAACTCAACACCAAAATAAAATCAAACAACCCAACTTTTAAAAAATGGGCAGAGGACCTTAATAGACACTTCTCCAAAGAAGACATTCGGATGGCTAATAGACATATGAAAAGATGCTGAACATCAGATAAATGCAAATTAAAACCACAACGGGATGGCTGTCTCACACCTGTCAGATGGCTATCATCAATAAATCAACAGACAACAAGTGCTGGCAAGGATGTGGAGAAAGCAGAACCCTTTTGCACTGTTGGTGGGAACGCAGACCAGTGCAGCCACTGTGGAAAGCAGTATGGAGATACCTGCAGAAATTAAAAATGGATCTGCCTTTTGACTCAGCGATCCCCCTTCAGGGAATATATCTAAAGGAATCCAAAGCACTGATTCCAAAGAACATAAGCACCCCTATGATTACTGCAATGTTATTTACAGTCTCCAAGATATAGCAGAAGCCCAAGTGCCCATCAATAGATGAGTGGATAAAACAACTATAGGACATTTACACAATGGAATACTACTCAACCATACACAAGAAGAAAGTTTTACCATTTGCAATAGTATGAATGGACCTGGAGAATATTATGCTATTGAAGTAAGCCAATTAGAAAGACAAATACCATACGATTTCACTCATATGTGGGAGCTAATGAACAAACTGAGGTAATAAGCATAACAGAGACAGACTCATAGACAGCAGGATGACAGCTAAGTGGGGGTGGTCAAGGAGGTTAGAGGATGAGGAATTAGGCAAAAAGAAAAAAAGATTCATGGACACCGACAACAATGAGGTGATTATGGGGGAAGTGATATGAAAGGGGACTAAGTGTAATGGAAAAAACACAATAGAAATTTTTTAAAAGAGAGAGGAAGCAATGCTGTTCATCAGGAATATGTACTTAAGAATAGTGACAGTTTCTAATGCATAATTCACATCCCACATACCCATTTGAAAGACAGCATCTTAAGTGATAGACTTGGCAGTTAATTATAATATATTTTCTCACATTTAGAGTTCATAAAACTGGAGCAGCAGGGGGAAATACACATATATTTGTTGGAATAATTGAGTGACTTAATTTGCTCCAACTATTTAGATTCCCTTTGTTAACTCTACTTTCAGAATTTTTTATGTTGGAATTATAAAATCATTTTAAAGAGACATCCTCTTCTAATAAACAATGCAGAAACTCACTAAAGTGTACAACTCAGTTAAGTTTCACAAAAAAAAAAATTATACTCTTAACCTGGAATTTGAATGAAGTAGGCAGAGCAACACAAACTTTCTGCAAGTTTTGTTTTGCAGTCTTCTCCCCTTCTTCTATTACAACCTTTTTAAAAAATATATGCTGTGCCTTGATTCTTATAGGAAATTATGGAAATTCATAGGGTATTGATCTTGCTTTTTTTGTTTCACAATTTTGCTACAAAATTGCAAAACTGAAATCAGGGAAAAATAGGTCCTGGCTGGTGGCACAGTGGATAAGGTGCTGGCCTGCAAACCCAAAGGTCGCTGGTTCGATTCCCAGCCAGGACATATAAACAGGTTGCAGGCCAGGTCTCCAGCCAGGTCCGTAGCTGGAGACAGGCAAAAGGCAACCACACATTGATGTCTCTCTCCCTCTCTGCCTCTCTCCCTACCCCTCTCTCTAAAAATAATAAATAAAATCTTTTTGAAATATCAGGGAAAAATGAAAACCAGGAAAATCCTTATTTACACTAGGGAGAAAGAAATTTTCTTTTTCTCTTCCTTTTTCTGTTTGCACATATACGCCTAAAGAGAAAAATTTAGGAGCAGAAGTGATGCTGGCATTCTCTTCTAATCTGATAGATATTTGAAAAGCAATTAGTTATTCTTATTTATCTATACTGTGAGAAATTGTTTTTAACCATGCTTTGACAAAAGATATCTTCCAGAATCCTGACATGGAAATGATGACAAAGTTAAAAGTGTCCCCTCACCTCACACATGCATACACACACACACACACACACACACACACACAGCACCTGCCTTCCTCAGAGAAAACCTTCAGAATACCCCATGTCATTCACCCTGTGTTCTCATAGCACTCTTCTCCACAAAAGCACTTCCTCTATAAAATCAATTGTTTTTATTCCCTAAAAGAAGTCTCCCAGATAAACAAATACTAGAATAGGATGGCCTGGTTTTTATTGAACAGGAGTTTTAGGTTTAGCAATATGCAGTATGGTGACTAAGATGGCTAACTATCCTAAAATGAATAACTATGTAGATATAAGATGTTAACACCCTATTAAAAAAAATAAAGGGTATGATTATATCTGATGATTCCAAATTTTAAAAGCCACAGATATACTCTATTCAATGTAGTTTTTATTGGTCAGCAAGTATCCCTCAATTCTCTTAGACTTATTGAGAACATAGCCTCACCCAGCTCCCATGTCCCTGCCTGTGCAGAAGCAGGAATTTAAAATGTGACAATTCTATCATGACAACTTGTAAGGGGAAAAAAAGAACAGGAAAGAGAAAGGACACCTGTACTCTGATTGGCAGCCAGTGATTATTAGAACTCTGGAAGCTGAGGTCTCTCGCCAACTCAATTTAAGCAACTTTTATTTACTTAACACAGAAAAAGCTCATAAAGAAAGAATAGGTAGCCTTCAGGCTATTTCTAAATTACCCCAAAACAACACAACCCTTTAGTTATACTCGGTAGAAAAAAGTTCTCCTTTCCCTTTCCCTTTTTTTTGACAGCAGCATGGATCTTCTACTGAGATTAAAGCCCTCAGGCAATTTTCATTAGAGCAGATAGAAGCTTCTTAACATGCCTTTTTTTTGGGGGGGGGGGGGGTGCGGATTTCTTTCTTTTTCTATTTATTTTTATTTTTTCTATTTATTATTAGTATTTTTTAAGATTTCATTATTTTTAGAGAGGGGGAAGGGAGAGAGCAGAGAGGGAGAGAGACAGTAATGTATGGTTGCCTTTCACCTGCCTCCAGCTATGGATCTGGCTGAAGACTTGGCTTGCAACCTGGTTACAGTGCCCTAGCTGGGAATCAAACCAGCGACCTTTGTGTTTGCAGGCCAGCGCCTTATCCACTGTGCCACCAGCCAGGGCTGTTTTAAAGAATATTTTATTGATTATGATACAAGAGTTGTCCCAGTTTTTCCCCTTTACCCCCTCCACCCAGTATCCCCCTTTCTTCCAGCAATCCTCCCTTAGTTCATGTCCATGGGTCATCCATGTAAGTTCTTTAGCTTTTCCCTTTTCTATATTCTTTACATCCCCTTGTCTATTTTGTTTCTACCAATTATGCTTCTTAATCCCTGCACCTTTCCCCCTTTCTCCCCCTTCATTCTCTCAGCTCATAACCCTCCAAATGATCTCCATATCTATACTTCTGTTCATCTTCTAGTTGTTTGCTTAGTTGTGTTTTTGTTTTTAGATTCAGTTGTTGATAGTTGTGAGTTTCTTGTCATTTTAATGGTCATAGTTTTGATCTTCTTTGTCTTAAGAGTCCCTTTAACATTTCATGTAATAGTGGCTTGGTGATGATGAACTCCTTTAACTTTACCTTGCCTGGGAAGCACTTTATCTGTCCTTCCTTTCTAAATGATAGCTTTACTGAATAGAGTAATCTTGGTTGTAAGTCCTTGCTTTTTATCACTTTGAATACTTCTTGCCTGCAAAGTTTCTTTCAAGAAATCAGCTGATTGTCTTATGAGAACTCCTTTGTAGGTAATTCTTTTCTCTTTTGAGAAATCAGCTGATTGTCTTATGGGAACTCCTTCATAGGTAATTGTTTTTCTCTTTCTGTTTTTCAGATTTTTTCTTTATCATTAAACTTTTTGGTATTTTAATTATGATGTATCCTCATGTATTTTTCCTTGGGCCCAACCTAGTTGTCACTGTGCTCCCTGAACTTGTATGTCTACTTCCTTCACCAAATTTGGGAAGTTTTCTTACATTATTTTTTCAAATAAGTTTTCAACTTACTGCTCTTCCTCTTCTCCTTCTGGTATCCCTATGATTTAGATGTTGGTACTTATGGAGATGTCCAAAAGTCTTATTCTCCCCCTATTTTTTTGAAGTTTTGTTTCTTCATTCTGTTCTGATTGACTGTTTATTTTTTCCTTTTGTTCCAAACTGTTTATTTGAATCCTAGCTTCCTTCCTTTCCCTGTTGGTTACCAGTACATTTTTCTTTATTTCACCTAGTGCAGCCTTCATTTCTTCCTTTATGTTTTTGCAGTTCTCAGTGAGTTCTGTGAGCATTCTTATCACAAGAGTTTTGAACTCTGTATCTGATAGGTTGTTTCTCTCTGTTTCATTTAGCTCTTTTTTCTGGGGTTTTCTTCTATTCTTTCATTTAGGCCATACTTCTTTGCCTCCTCAATTTGGCAGCCTCCTTGTGTTTACTTCTGTGTATCAGGTAGAGCTGCTTTTACTCCCTGTCTTTGTAGCATAGTCTTTGTAGCAAAGGTACCTATAAATTGTGTGGGGCAGATCCTCAGGAAATTGCCAGGATGGGGCCACCCACTTCACTGCTTTGTGGTTCTTTTTGTGGTGGGGGACTCAGAGAGCGGACAGTGTTATTGCCTGGCTTCTGGTGATTTGCCTGGCACTCACTCTGTTTCTAGTCACTTTACTCACTTTCTGTATGCAACTGGCACCCTTCCAGTTGCTGTCCTGGAGTTTGCATAAGTTCTAAGGCTATAGGGGCCCTATAAGGGGTGAAAATCTGACAGTTTCTTCTACCACCCCAACCCCTCCTGGTTTTTACAGCCAGACGTAATGGGGGTTTATCTTCCAGTGTTAGAACCCTGGGCTGTGCAGTCTGGCCTGGGTTTGGGATTGTTTGGTCTCACGGTAGCCCTCCTGATTTTTATGAATGTGAAATCATCCATTCTGCTGCCACTGTTACCACTTGTCTGAGCCACATTGCCTCTCTGCCCATCTCCCTGACTCCACTCCTCCTACTCATCTGGATGAATGTGGCTTCTTTAAATCCTTGGTTGTCAGACTTCTATATATAGCTCAGTTTTCTAATAGTTCTAGTTATTTGATTTCGAGATCTGGCTGCAATTCTTTCTATGATTGCATGAGGCAGTGAAGCATGTCTAAATACACCTCCATCTTGACTAGAAGACCGGAGTTCATGCTCTTAACCACCCCATTATCAACCTTTTTCGTTTTCAGAAAATAATTAAATAATTTTACCTTTTCTTTAAATCATACAGAGTTATTAACTTGAACTATTTTCAGCACCCAATCCTTCCTCCATTACCAAATCCCTTGAGTTTATCATAAAAGTATGCACATTGAAGTTTTTGTTTTCTCAGACATAATTTTGCAAATAGCATAAAGGACTTTGAAATTCCCAGCTAAATGAAAATAAATTTGAACCAGTATTTGATGCAGTAACAAGATGTGCCAAAGCAGTTTTGATCGCTACAAAAGGCAAATTTTAATGGCCCGATGATTCTTTTATTTATTTATTCAATTATTTATTTATAACATCTAGAACATCTGATCTTTTAGGTTAATTTTACAGATGAAAAACCTCATAGAGCTTGGAGAAAAATAAAAGATGGCACAATTTCAGGAAAGGCCAGGAAACTTAGCAGTTTTCTGCACAGCAATTTAAAGTACAATTTATGTCAAACTAAAACATATGACTTAGTTAAAGCAGGCAATCTGTTGTCTGGGTTAGAGTTTACAGGAAAAAGCTTAAGTATCACCAACATATCATCTCTGACTCCACTGATGTTCCCAGGCCCTCTAATTGGGGCCGTTCTGTACTTACTAATGTATTACAAGTATCTAAGTTGCAAATCCCAAGGAAACAACTTGCACCACAGAAAGCACTGTAGCCCTGAATGTTCACACCCAAGTGCAAATGTTAATTCATGCAGTGCTTGCAGTTAAACTGGTCTAATTACCTACTGAAGAAATCTGTTAAAGGTGTGCTGTCAATTCTACTGATTGAGTTCAGCAAAGTGAAATTGAATTGCATGCCTTTGCAGCTATTTACAAAATACTGCCTAACATGCTTTAAGAAGGGCCAAAAATGTACACAGGGCCTGGAAAGAGCTCTCCAAACACACAGCCACTCCTCCTGTCAATCAAAAAAATAAAACAACAACAAAAAACAAGACTTGATGATATAGAAAGAGAAGCACAGTCTAGGAGACCTGTGTCCCTTCATTTCCTCTTTATGGTCTTGTAAGGAAAGTGGCATACCTCAAATAATCAGATTTTTAAAAAACCTTAAACCGAATATAATTGGCTTTTTATTGGATTATTTATTGCATTAATCAATAACTTATAAACACTTAGAGATATTCCTCAATGGCTATGTTTTATATTCTTGTATATACATTTAGTTAAAGAAATCTGTCTATAGAAATCTTTATGGGTTTTGTCTCCAATATTAAACTTAAAAAATTAAAAAAAAAAACAATAAGAGGAAAGTAGGATTCTTTCTTTCTGCTACCCCCACATTTTTGAGCTTCTGAATCTTAAGTTTCTGCCCACTCATCCCACACTCAGTTATGCTGAATGCACTTCATAAGGAAGACAGAGAAAGCAATTCATAATAAAGCAATATCTAGGCAATATTCCAAAATATTTTGTGGGGGTGTGGCCAACTTGTTGTCAAAATCATTCTTTTTCTCTACCTGCAAATGTTTATACCCTCCCATCATTTAGGTTTTATACCATCCACACCTACATTTAAAACAGATACAGACACTCAAGTTCAAAATAATAACTCTAGGCCATCAAATAAGCTGATCAGCATGCTATTTAAAAAGCTATGCAGCATTTAAGAAGATTTTATAAATATTATCCACAGTGAATGATAAAAGATTGATGATTTAGTAATTTAGAAAATTCACTATGTGATTTATATCCTATTCCTCTTTCTCTTATGTCACATGTCTAACAACATCAGCAAATCTACCTAAAGTCTATCTACCTGCTACCATTTCTACTGCTACAACCATGCTCAAAATACCATCTCTTACTTTGAGTAATAGATAGACTCAGTGTTTGTACTTCTTTTTTTTTTTTTTTAAGATTTTATTCATTAGTTTTAGAGAGAGGGAAAGGGAGGGAGGAAGAAAGGAAGAGAAACATCAATGTATGGTTGCCTTTTACCTGCCTCCAGCTACGGACCTGGCTGGAGACCTGGCTTGCAACCTGGGTATGTGCCCTGGCTGGGAATCGAATCAACAGCTCTTGGGTTCTCAGGCCAGTGCTCAATCCACTGAGCCACCAGCCAGGGTTTTTTTTCCCCCTAAGGTCTTATTCATGTACTTCTGATCCCACCTTTGTCCCACTCTTAGTCTATATTCCATTCACACAGATAATATAATAAAGTCAAAGACATTAAAATCATGTTAAAGGGAAATAAGCCAATCACAAAATGACAAATACTATATTTTGCCCTTCAGATGTGGTATCTAAGTAATCTAATTCATGGGAAGAGAAAGTAAAATGGTCATCTATAGGCATGTGCAGGAGGGAAAATGGGAAGTTGTTCAATGGGTATAGAGTTTCAGTTGTGCAATGAAAAAGTGTTTGAGATCTGTCACATGACAATATGGATATAGTTGATACTGCCGAACTATATATACATAGAAATGATAAAAAAACAATTAATTGAAAAAATTGTGGTACTATTTATCTTTCCTCTACTCAAAATCTTCCCTCACAGGTCCTTGGTCAAATTCTGAACATTTTCCATGGCCCAGAGGGCTAAGCATGATTGGCCCCCACTACCCTCTACAGGGTCTACACTGATGCCCACCTGTCCAACCTGATCCCCCACCTCATTTTCTCCAGCCAAGCATGCCTTCCCCTCCTTCATTAATACACCAAACGCATTTTGTTGCTGAGAGGCGTACTAGTCACTCATTTATTTCATGCAGGGCTCTGATCAAATATCGCCTGTCAAGGATGATGCTAATGAACCATCTAAAATCATGCCTGCCATTGAGTATCTTTCTCTTAACTTACTTTTATTTTCTAGCATTTACCAGCACCTAGCTAATTTCTATTTCTTCTTTGTCTTCCCTAACTAGAAAGATAAACTCGAAGAGGTCAAAAATGTTATATTCTTCACTGCTCTAACTTAAGTGCTTAAAATAATACTTGGAACATTATAGCTGTTCAAGAAATATTTTTGTATATTAATGAGTTAATGACATGACTGAATGTGACTGTGGCTAACTATAAAGGGAAATAAATTTTATTTAAAAATATTTAAATCTTTACCCTGATTCCTGACCTTATTTCCTAATGATAGTCAGCTTAACTCACTATTACTTTTACCAAAGTGGAAAAATTATTCATAGGGATTAGAAAATATGTTAATACATGAAGTACAAAAGAGGTTTTGTCTAGTTTTTGGTGTTGTATATTTTTTATTCTTCTGAGGCCACAATATACCCAAAGATAGTATGTGATATGAGCAGTAGTGTGCTTAGGAAAGCTATCTTGTAGCAGAAGTATTTAATGGTCTCATTTCTGTCAGGGGGTGGCCCAGTGAAATAGTCAATTACACACACAAACACACACACACATACAAGATTAAAATCTTTGTGTTATCTAGAGCTAAATTTATTAACTTTAGCCTGTAATCCTGACTGCTGATATGAACTGGTGCCAGGAGGTCTGTAAGGATATATATTTTTTTAAGTAGGAAGGAAAATAAATAGAAGAAACATTGTTAAAACTGGAGCAAAAGATAGAAACCAAAGAACACAATCTTCAGCAGGCAGGTAAATATCAGATCCTCTTCAAATTCTAATGAAAAAATGCAGAACTGCAATATCAGAAATTAAATAAGGTCATTCATAAGAGAATATCTGTAGCAGGTTTCCAACATACAGTGGGAGTAAAATTCATGAATAATATTAATGGTATTTACATGATCCACTTGTCTCCTGAATAGTGTTTGCCTATTGTAATAAGATCTGGAGAGCTTGAGCAAAATACAAATTTGGGGTTGTAAGACCTAAATCTGACTGCCCAGGTTATTAAAAAGAAGATAAACATGTTTGAATACAGAAGTTCACATACATATTATCATCTTATTCTATTTGTTACAGATTGTTGTGCTTAAAATAATACTCTAATACTCATACTATTCTGCCCACGATAGAGATTTACTCTCCTCTTTGAGTATACCTCAAATTGTTTAAATTTACTTTAAATAACCCCAATCTCCCTTTGTAAATAACATGTTCCTCACATGTAGTTTATCCTAAGAAAACAGAATATTTTTTATATTTTTTTCATTTTCTTAAATTTTATTTTTGTTCAATTACAGTTGTCCCAATTTTAACCCCTACCCCACCCAGCCCTTCCTTCACAGTCAATCCCTACCATGCTGACCATGTCCATGGATCATTTATACTTGTTTCTTAACTAGGTCCTTCCCCTTCTTTCTCCCATCATTTACTCCCAAATAGGATATTCTTTAATGAACTAAAATCTAAGTAAAAATTACTCATCTCTCCAGTTTTTATAAAGTCACATTTTGCTATTTCACTGGGGATTTTGCAGTTGTTCAAAGTGACTTTATTTTTTATTAAATGTATTGGTGTGACATTGGTTAATGAGATAGTATGAATATAGGTTTCAAGTATACATTTCTGTGCTCCGTGACCTGTACATTGCATTGTGTGTCCACCATCATAAGTCAAATCATCTTCGTCACCATACATTTGACCCCCTTTACCCTTAGCTACTCCCACACCCCTTCCCTCTGATAACCACCATACAGTTGTCTGTGTCTATGAGCTATGGTCTGTTTGTTTTCTTGTTTATTCACTTTTTAAAAACATACATCTATCTCATTTCCTTCCAATTTTTAAAAATTGACAGATTCAGATTTAAAAATACAAAAAAATAAATATTTACACTAGGAAGCTCTCCTCTTTTTTTTTAAAAAAAATCATATCTCAGTGCATATACTTATATGAAAATTCTTGGGGAAAATAGTGGGAAGAAAAAAGTTTTTGCCCTGGCTGGTATGGCTCAGTGGATTGAGCACCAGCCTTTGAACTCAAGGGTCACCAGTTCGATTCCCAGTCAGTGCACATATCCAGATTGCAAGCCAGGTCTCCAGCCAGGTCACCAGCTGCAGCAAGGTGAAAGGCAAACCATACATTGATGTTTTCCTCCCTTTCTTTCTCCCTCCCTTCCCCTCTCTCTATAAATAATGAATAAAACCTTTTCTTAAAAAAGCTTTTATTAATATCAGAAACATGTAATATTAATTTTTGAGCAAAAATAGCTCTCACAAATTCTATGAGTAAAGATGGCTTATCTTTAAAATTTACCTGCATTTTATCTTTTTACTTGGAACTGATCTTCAGATAGTTAGGTCCTTATGGAAATAATTTAGATGCCTGTTGTGAAAGGCTTGCTTTCTCCTTTATCATTACCTTGGTTCAACTAAGGCAAGTGTTTGATAGGTAATTTTCCCCCTTACTTTTCCTCTTACCTGATGGTTAAATGGCTTTAGCTTCACCTGTTTTTCAACTCCACTGTGGCACAGGGCAGAACTTCTGGCCTCTTGGCTTCCCTTTCTAGCCGTTTTTGTTGTTATACTTAACCAGCATTTTAACTATCTAAAGTAATCAATCCTTCTCTCTTCTCAGAAGCACCAGATAACTGTTAGTAAGTCAGGTTTAATATGTTTCAGCTGTTTTCCCAATAAATATGGCAGTATTTCAGCTATCCAAGTAATATTGGAAAAACACTTTAAGTTACAGTATTTTCACATTCCTTCAAAGCCACTTAGACATAAAATGACATCTCAACATGGCACTTCCTCTGCTCTTTATTGCAGATTCACATTTGCAGACTCAGCAAATATGTTGAAAGTCTGTTCTGTGCAATGTGCCATGAGAGATGAGGAATTGAGTTAGGTATGTTCCTTGTCCCAAAGGGGCTCACAAAAACCTAAGGGTTTACATTTCAGTGTTATATATCACAGTAACTTATGAAACACACCAAAATAAGACATCTGTGTAAAATGACTGGTAAGCAAAAACTCTGTATAAGTATTCTCTCATCTACTGAATCTGTGAAGAAAATTGTAGTAGATTGGCAGTCAAAATGACCTCAACTCCTCACCTGCTATTCATGCTCTTTGCAGTGTGACCCACTCCTCCCTTCCAAAGGTAGAATCCATTTCCCTGCCCCTTAAATCTGGACTAGCTTTTTAACTTACTTTGGAAAATAGAAAGTGCCAAGGAGTTTACATGCCAATCCTGAGCTTACATTTCAAAAGGCTTAGAACACTCTTGTTCTCTCCCTTGGAAGCTCACCACCAGCATGTGAACAAGCCCCAGCTTCATGGCTAGATGGTGAGATACATCCAGCCCAGGCACCTCCCTCACCCCCATCAGCAAGCAGCACACAGCCAGATACGAGCAACACTATTCTAGATGAGGCAGCCCCCAGCTGCTCTGCCAGATTTCCACAGACGTGTGAGCTAGCCCAGCGGAGGTCAGCTGAGCCTGGTCCAGATCAGCAGAACTGTCCAGCTGACTCACAGATTTACAAGCAAAAACACAAGCATATTTTACTGAGATCTTGGACTTGAAGGGGCTTACTGCACAGAATAATGTATTGCTATGGTGATACATAACTGAGAGAGGAAGGTGGATGTGGCATTTGCAAATGCACAGGTTGCCATGGCTTTCTCTGCTAGTGGTATGTGACTGCATCTATGTGACTTGAGCTGTCTATATATTTTAATGTTAAAAATAAAATAAGTGAAAAGTTCTGAACAGAAATATAGTAAAAGGAATGTGAGTTCCATAACAGCTTGGCCTTTTTTTTTTTCACACTGATGTAGCCCCAAGTATCAGGAAGAGTGACTGGCACAGAGTAAGTGCTCCAAAAACTCTTTGTTGATAAAATAAGTGCATTTAGCCAAATATGTATGTGATGAAATCTGAGGAAGTAAGTGGAGTCCAAGAAGACTATAGTGGTATTCCAGATACGCTGTATGCGACCTTACGTTGGAGTGGTAACAACAAGAACAGAAGAGGAAGGCCAGATCAATGGGGCCCTATTAAATGGGCCCCGAATGTGCTAAACAACCCATTCTCTAGAATCCTTTCAGCTATCCATTTCAAAATGTCAGTGAAAATGTGATAGAGCTTCCAACTTGAAGTGTTCACAGTCTAACAATGAAAGCGTTCCAGCCATGTCCTCTTTGTGTTACAACACGAATCGACTGCTATGACTAAGGGAAATACAGGCAGGGGATGGGGTGGAACAGAAGTATCTTCCTGGAAGAGGGTGAACTGTTGCTGAAGCCAAAAGAAGTACCCAGATAAAGGACCAGGTGAAAGATGTGTTAGGGAGATGCAACCAACACAAAGACCTGAGGAAAGAGACAATATGGCATCTAAAAGCTGCAAATAATTAGATCTGGCTAACGTAAAGCTCCCAAAAGAAAGTGAGGTAAGATAAGAAATAATCAGAAATTAGTCTGCAGACAAACAACCAAGACCGCTCTATCCAGCAAAACTATCATTCAGAATGGAAGAGCAGATAAAGTGATTCCCAAACAAGATAAAGCTAAAGGAGTCCATCATCACTAAGCCATTATTATATGAAATGTTAAAGGGGTTTATTTAGAAAAAAGATCAAAACTATGAACAGTGATGAAAAAATTCACAACTATCAACATCAAAATTTAAAAAGACAAAACAAACTAAGCAGACAACCAGAGAGGGAACAGAATCAGATATATGGGGAACATCTGGAGGAGCGTCAGCTGGGAGGAGGAAGGGAGAATAGGGTTAAGAAGCATAGTAGGTGGATGCAGAATAGACAGGGAGATAAAGAACTTGCATGCATGCCCCACTGATACGAACTAAGAGGGGTTGGGATTGCTGGAGGGAGAAAGATGCTGGGTGGAGGGAAGTAAAGGGAAAAGAAATTGGAACAACTGTAATAGCATAATCAAATTTTTTAAATGAGATACCTGTTAGATTAGAAAAAATAATGTTAAAACAAGGAAATTAGTCTGTAAAGGACATTGGAAACCTCCATAAATTTTCAGGTTCATAAGGAACCTTCAAGGGTTTTTAAGCAAAGAAGTACCATAATGAGGTTTAGAGTTTAGAAAGATCTTCCAAATGCACTGTGGTGATTGAATGGAGAGAAGCAAGAATGATGTCAAGAACACTCAGTAAACTGCTACAGTGGTTCCAAAAAGAAACGGTGGGTGCCTATATCAATGCTAAAGATTATGTAAATAGATAGATTTGTTATTTTGGAAAGAAAATAGGAGGCAACAAGGAGTAGATCAATAAAATTCTGACTTTGGCAACTTGTGGGTTAGAAGTGTCAAGCATAAAACTAGAAGATAAAGAAGTGGCAGCAGACTAGAGGAGAGATAGTAAGTTCACTCTTTGACGTGCTTTATTTGCTATCATTTGAATCCTGAGGTAAAGATGTGCAGGGAAGTCATACATTTACCTAGTATTTTTTCCGCTCTTGCATGATATGTGAACAACAATAAATGCTAAATAATTCATTTGCAAATTAACAAGAGAAGTTCAGCAGAGAGATCTAGTCTGAAATCTAATAAATGGAATTAATATATACTTGAAAGAATTTATACTGTGTGAGTAAACTAGATCAGCTCTGTTCAATGTAAGGACTTCAGACTATGCTAGTTAGTCCTCAAACTATCACCTGTTCTAAATTAGATATGTATAGATATTAAAAGTAACCACTTACAAGTTTTTGTAGCAATTTAACCCAATAATTTGATGGGTTATTTTTAGCTGTCAAGAAAATTAGCTCACAATCCATGTCTTTGCTTTCCTTTTGGATTTTATTTTTCTTGTCATTTATTTTATTTTATTTTTTTTTACTTTTAAAAAAGTTTTGGTCCATAATGGATTGAATGTAAAAACAAACAAACAAAAACCCCGGTCCATCACCACAGTTTAAGCACTGAATAAGAACATTTGGGGAAAATGTTTATGGCAGCTCTCTTCAGCTCATTCTTACCTTCTATTCTTCCTTCTTATCCGTTTTTCTTCATTCTCTTCCTAGGATGCCAGTAGTAAACTAAAGCTTCTTTTTTTGAATTTTCTATCCTTATCCAATTTGGCTTCAAAATTGTTCCTATAGCATGGATCAAAGACACTTTTTTCCCTGGCCTGAATCCAGCAGAATAATAGTGTAGACAAAATTCTAAGGTAACTCTCTCAGATCATGACTTGTATAATCCATATTCTTTTAGTCTAGGCGGAACCTATGACTTTCCTCTAGCCAAGAGAATATGATAAGCATGATAGGATGTCACTTTCTTAATTAAGATAAATTAATAAATAGACAATTGATTTTCTGGCAAATTCATTCTTGCACTGGCATTGAAGGAGCAAGCCATTGTTAGTTCTAAACCTACAAAGGAAGGAAGGAAGGAAGGAAGGAAGGAAGGAAGGAAGGAAGGAAGGAAGGAAGGAAGAGGAAAGAGAGAAAGAAAGAAAAGGAAGGAAAGAAAGGAAAAAAAGGAAGGGAAGGGAAGGGAAGGGAGAAAAGGAAGGAAGGAAGAAAAAGGAGTTCTACCAACAACCTGTGGGGGCTTAGAAGTAGATCCTTTCCCAGTTGAGCCTTCAGAAGCACCTTCAACTCTCAACCAGTATCTTTACTTTAGCCTTATGAGACCCTAAACTGAGGACCCATGCCTGGAATCATGACCTAGAGAAAATGTGAGAAAATAAATAAATGTGTGTAGTTTTAAGTGGCTCAATTTTTAGTAATTTGTTCTGCAGCATAAAAAGCTAACACAGTTAGACAAGTGGCAGTTCCTTGGATTCAAGTGAAGAGGAACTTGAATAAATGGAATACTCATGGTCCTGTCTCTATCACTCAAATCATGAGGAAAATAATTGGGGGAGAGATGAAAATTAATTTAGAAGGGAATGAATTTAGAAGACTGAAACTAATAGAATATCTAAGTATCTCATGATTAAAACTTAGAAGAGACACATTTGTTGTCCAATATTTGAGTGACTCATTATGAAATGAAATATGATATAATTGAAGAAGAACATAGAGAAGATGGAAATAAGAGCCATGGAGAAGCCAGAGGAGTCATGAAAAAGTCTTGGAAATAAGGAAAAGAATTCATGAAGAAAAGAACTAAAACCCAAGTCCAGTGCTTAAGAGATATCAAAAAAGAAGAAGTATGAAAGGCCATTATATTTCATAGGAAAATGGAAAATAGTCACTGGGGCCTTTTGGGAGAGCAGCTTCACTAGACTCTGGAACTTCAAAATTAATATTGTAAGGAACTGGAGAACGGGTGGATGCTGTGAATTTGGAAATACTGAATATAGATAAATATAATAATTTTTGGAAGTTAAAGAAACAAGAACTGTTTACTGGAACTTGGTGATGCAGAATTCAGGGTTAAGGATGTATATTTCAAGTAGGGCACACAGAGAAAATGAAGTTGAGAAAAAATACTAAGATACTGGAGGGAGAGGCGATGAAGGCACGTTAGAGGCAATGTTAGCCCTGAAGAAAGACACTTTTTACATTCAAGTTGTTAAAGAAAGAAAGATAAAAAAGACAGAAGAACATGTACAGACAAGAGATTTTTTTTAACCTCACAGATAATCTCTACCTTCTGGTAAAGAAGGGAAGTTGTCCACTTCAAAGTGAGAGGGAAGGAAGGGACCTTGGAATGGAAGTGAGGGAAAGTTTGGAATAGCTCTTGTGCAGACCACGTTAGAGGATCGACAAGAGATTAATGAAAGGCTTAAGAATCAATTAAAGTCAGGCAGTGCAAACTGGTAGGAGGCCAAGTCTGCAGAGTTTGCTTGAAATCTGTCACTAATGCTGGGTACCGGTTAGTAGGGAACTGGATTGATGGCAAACCCATGGCTCCTGGAAAGCACAGCATCCATCACTGAGAAAGAGACACTGCTCAACTCTTAAAGGGCATCCAGGAGGTGGAGATTTTACAACAGATGGCAAATGTACTTCAGCTACGTATGACATTGATAAATTTTTTAAATTCAACCACTAGAAAACAGAAACATAAAATGTTTTTTCATCATAGCCTATTATTGCATTTTCCTTAATAATCCAGTTAACTTCTTTAGACCTGTCATTTTTATTCCCAAATTCCTTGTATATTTTATTTAAAAATAGGTATGAGGAACTGCTATTTTCTTAAAATGTTTTAAACGGAAGCAGCAGGGTCTACTTAGATTTTGTATATAGAGCTTAGCATCCTGATTCTATAACTTCACTAGTTTCACTGGGAGTTATTTCATCTGTCTGTCTTAAATTCCTTACCATAAATGAGGACAATCTCTGACTCTCAGTGTAGATGTAATTATTAAATGAGATCATTTATGTATTGGTACCATGGCATATATAATAATGCTATATAAATTTTTTCATTAAAGCAATGTAATTCCATATACCATTTTTGTTTTCTAGGGGGGAAAATCCAGTAAAATACTGAGAAAAATTAGAAAAGACAGAAAAGTAAAAGAAAAAAGTTAAAGTGATCAAAAATACATCATCCACCCTAGCTGGTGTGGCTCAGTTGATCAGAACATCATCCCAAAACCAAAGGTTGCAGATTTAATTGCAGGTCAGAGCCCATACCTAGGTTGTGGGTTCCATCCCCAGTCAGGGAGCAAATGGGAGACAACCAATCAATGCTTCTCTCTTGCATCAATGTTTCTATCTCTCCCTTCCTGTTTCTCTAAAACCAATGAAAAAGTGTCCTCAGGTGAGAATTAAAAAAAAAAAAACAAAAAACCATCCAAGCATTAAAACTTTTAATATTTTAGTACCAAATGTAAATTTGTATAACTAAAGAGACAGTTTTGAGGCCCTAAAATTCAATTCCTGCATCTTCCAGATGAGAGAACTAAGGTGCAGAGGATATAGTGACATTTCTAAGGACACACGGTTTATTAGCTACAGAGCCAGGGCTAGAAATGATGTCCTCCATCTCTAGTGCTTTTCTGCTTACTGCGATGAGATGGGTAAAATCTGCACTGTCAACAACTAACATTTATTGGGTCCACACATACTCAGGGCACTCACCACTCCGGGTGTATAATCATTATTTGTTATAATTTCACACCTATTAAGAAACCAATTGAAAGTGTACATGTCGATCAGCAAAAACACAGTCCTTCTACATTAAATGGGAAATAAAAACACCTCCTACCTATGTTTGCAGCATAAACTGTACAAAATTCATTTCCTCCAGTATCATAGTTTGCAAAAAGTCTATTTTGGGGAGAGGAAAACATCATTATTTCAAATGTCCTTGATATCAAGGAAAGCATTATGACTATAAGTCATCCACTTTGTCAGCTTCTAAATCTCAGTCCCAGAGGCTCTTGATCTCACCAACAGGCCTAAATAATGAAAATTAGTCCATAGAAAGTTCAGGAAAAAAATTTTCCTAAATTGCTAAAGACCTCAAGCCTACCCCACAGAATCCATACTTAGCTTGCAATGTGCTGAGGTACAAACTAGCTTTTAGAGGTGAACACAGAAAAAAAGAGATAATAGAACAACCTGAAAATGATGTTCCCTGGAGGTTTGTGTTGGAGTCCAATTTGCGGATGATAATTTAGTGAAGAAATAACTGCAGCATATTCTCATGTAATGACTTAGACATTTGATCCCCAAATCTTGCTTGTATTATTTTAAGAAGTTATTTGTAAAAAGAACACTCCTTTCTGCTTCTGTTAAAACACTGAGAAGGTGAGGATTATTAATTGGGCAGTATAACAAGTATTACCAGGCCACCAGCCTAGGGGTACCCATCCCAATAAAAGTATGTTTATGGAGTGTGTGTGTTGTGTGTATGGTCAATGCCAAGAGCCAACTTTAGTCATTGTAAACATTTTGATTTGGGTTAGTAAATAGTAACTATCTGCCTACTATGTGTTAGTTATTTTACACCCTTGAGGATACAAAACTAAGAAAGACCCAGGCCCTGCCATCTAGAATTCTATAATCTCCTGAGAGAGGCAGATACAAACAGTTTCAATAAATTCGAGATAAAATGAGAGCTTTATTTGGAGCATAAAAGTGAAGGGACGGGAAGGGTGAACAGAACTAAGCCTCATCTTTGGTTCAGGATTCCTGAAGAAGACTAACATACTTGGAGGATGACTAAAGAGTTAACATGGGTGATCCAGTCAAGATGGCAGTGTAGGCAGACACGGCTCATCTCTTCACACAACCACCTCAAAATTACACCTAAACTATAGAGCAACCATCAGCCAGAACCATCAGAAATCAAGTTGACTGGAAGTCTGACAACTACGGAAATAAAGAAACTAAATCCACTGAGACGGTAGGAGGGGTGTAGATCCAGAATGGGCTGGTCTGTCACTCATGTGTGGTGGAAAAAAATCAGGATGGATAACTCAGGAGTGAGGAGTCCCAGCCCCACACCAAGTACTCGAGCCCAGGGTTTCAGTGCCAGGAAGATAAGCCCCCACAACTTCTGGCTGCAAAACCCAGCAGGGATTGAGTTAGTAGAAAACATTACTAGAGCCCCAAGCAGTTTATCTTAAAGAATCCACACATAGACTCATCACCTCAGATTCACTCCTTCTGAGCTACAGCATTGAGGTAGCAGCTTGAAGGGCACCAGTGATTTATAGGGGAAAGCTGATGTGTCTGGCATCAAGGCCAGCAGAGGCCATTGTCTCTTGTCTACAGAGCCAGCAAGCTGATACAATATCTGAGATTCCATAAGCCTGGTTAACACTGTTTGACCCATCTTGGAGATCCACAGAGACTCCATCCCACCCAACTTACAGGTCCACACAAGCTAATTTTAAATATGAATGGCTCATGCTCACAACCTTCTAAATCCTCTCAAACAAGCAATGGTGGCCTCAGTAATTTTCAGGCCCAGCACTACCAGCAGACAGCTTAGATTCGTGGCTTGGCTTCACCTGGGAATCTCTCAGCACAGTGCAAGTAGCAGCATCTCAGATTGCTTCATAGCTGAGGCAAGTAGCCTGGGCAAAACACAGGTGGGGCTGACCTTGGTCTGTACCAACCAGGAAACCCCAGGATCTGCACACCCAGTGGACAGCTATAGACCACACTGGGGCACCAACACCCTGCCCCTGCACAGCTGATCCTCCACAGAGGGCGGAGGTTGGTGGACAGTGGTCACCGCCAGTCCTTGAAGCTGACTGGCCTGGTTAAATTTCTCCCATTGACCTGCCAACAGCAGCCTAGGCTCAACTACAAGAGAAGAATGTACTCAGCCTACACAAAAGATGCACCTCAAGTACCCAGCTTGGATAATAGGGGAGGCCACACCCCTGGACCTATAGGGCACCTACTACATTAGGCCACACTACCAAGACAGAGAGAGTCATAGCAGCTCTACCTAATACACAGAAACAAACACAGGGAGGCTGCCAAATTGAGAAAACAAAGAATATGGCCTAAATGAAAGAACAGAACATAATACAACAACAATAAAATTAAAAGAAAGAAAGAAAGAACAGAACAAAACCCTAGAAAAAAGAACTAAATGAAACAAACATAGCCAGCCTATCAGATGCAAAGTTCAAAATACTGGTGATCAGGTTGCTCAGAGAAATGATAGAGTGCATCCGTAAAATAAAAGAAGAAATAAAGGTTATACAAAGTGAAATAAAGAACAATATACAGGGAATCAAAAGTGAAGGGAAGGAATCTGTGATTCAAATCAGTTATTTGGAACAAAAGGAAGAAATAAAATTAATCTAAAACAGAAGAGAGGAACAGCAAGAAATTGAAAGCTTGTTTGAAAAAATAATGAAAGAAAAATTCCTTAATTTGGTGATGGAAATAGACATACAAGTTCAGGAAGCACAGAGTCCAAAACAAGTTGGATCCAATGAGGGCCACACTAAGACACATCATAATTAATATGCCAACAGCTAAAGATAATGAGGGAATCTTAAAAGCAGCAAGAGTAAAGCAAATAGTTACCTGCAAAGGAATTCCCATAAGACTGTCAGTTGAATTCTCAAAAGAAACTTTGCAGGCAAGAAGGGGTTGGCTAGAAGTGTTCAAAATGATGGAAAGCAAGGACCTACAACCAAGATTACTCTATTCAGCAAAGCTGTCTTTTAGAATGGCAAATAAAATGCTTCTCAGATAAAGTAAAGCTGAATGAGTTCCTAATCACCAAGCCATTATTATAAGACATATTAAAAGGACTTAATAAAGAAAAAGATAAAAACTATAAATATTAAAATAACAACAAACTCATAACTATCAACAACTAAATCTAAAACAATCTAAAACAAACAAAACCTGGAACAGAATCATAAGTGTGGGGATCATTTGAAGGGTTATCAGCTGGGAGGGTGAAGAGGGAGAAAGGGGAAATAGTACAGGGATCAAGAAGCATAATTGGTAGGAACAAAGTAGACAGGGGGTTGTTAAGAATAGTATAGGATAGCCCTGGATGGTGACTCAGTGAATAGGTGCCGGTCTGCAAACCCAAAGGTTGCTGGTTTGATTTCCCAGCCAGGGCACATAACAAGGTTACAAGCCAGATCTCCAATCAGGTCCGTACCTGGAGGCAGGTGAAAGTCAACCATACACTGATATTTCTCTCCCTCTCTGCTTCTCTCCCTTCCCCTCTCTCTGAAAATAATAAATAAAAAATCTTAAAAAAAAAAAAAAAAAAAGAATAGCATAGGAAAGGGTGAAGCCAAAGAACTTACATATACTACCCATGGACATGAAGTAAGGGGGTTGGGATTGTTGGAGAGAAGGGGCATACTAGGTGGAGGGGAGCAAAGGGAAAAGATTGGGACAGCCATAACAGCATAATCAATAAAATACACATTTTTAAAAAGGGTAGTGAAAGATTAGAAAGGTATCCAGGCATGAACAAGATAGGCCAACTGGATTGTGTGACAGGTAAAAATTGCGGTGCCTCATAGGACCCCTGCCACACCGAGTCAGTTACTTCTGTCACCATGTGGGATTGAGTCAATGAGGTGGCCAACTTCACCCCCTCACACTCTCCCCTCAGTACACCTTGTAGCCTCTGCTGTTTTTGTCTGCTGTCCTCAGAACAGAACCCCTTCCAGTGGAATTGCATTACTCAAGATCACATTCAAGTTGAATCTGCATCTCCCCGAAGCCCTTTGCTTCATGCCAGAGACTTGCTTCTCCCACCTTGGCCTCACCCACTGCCCCAGACCACTCAGCTCATTTGGTCTTGCATGTCACTCGCTACTTGGAGGACCCTAAACATGGGTTTTATTTGGTAACAAATTTTTCATTTTTTCCTTCCATCTTACAGACTTTGAAGCCCATTTTGTTAAAAAAAAAAAAAAAACGGCTTTTTATCTGTGGCAATATGACGCAGTGGACCTGGATTTGTACTGCAGTCCTATCACCCAGATGGGCAAATCACATAAGCTTACTGAGTCTTAGTTTCCTTATCTTTAAATGGAGATTAAAAAAATACAGTTGCCCCTCTGTACCCATCAGCTTTAGAGCTCATCAAACACTGTCCGTATTCATTGCATTTTGATGAGAAAAAAGTATTTTAGCACTCAGGGCCTGCTCAGTACTCATTTCGGCACTCCTCACAAGTTCCAGACAAATTAACCACAAGTACTGAGGAACCACTGTATTTCCTTTTCTAGGTTGGTGTGAAAGTTAAATGAGGAAGCATGTTAAAAGAGCCCGGAAGGTCGTAGGTGAACAAGAAGCATTCTTTCCCTTCCTGCTCTCTTTTTAATTCTCTCCTTCATCTCTTCTTTATAGTGCATTTCACTTTTCTTTGTCTGCTTTCATGTTTTCTGGAATTTTAATTTCCTCATCCAGTTCTCTACCTTCCCTCCCCTCCCTTTAGTAACTCCTCCCTGGTTTCATATTCCCAGGGAGGAGATGGGGTAGACTTGCAAAGAGAAACCTAGATTTTAAAACATGTACAATTATAACATCAGTTTTCTCCTCATATCTCTAATTTCTTTGAAAGATAAAGCCTTCAGGAGCAGGCCATTCTTTACTCAATGTATTTCTATAGCTAAGTAGCCATCAAATAGGTACTAAGTTTTTCTAAATCATTACTGATGTGCATCGCAGTGGATTAATGACTCTGCTTTTTCTCTACCAATTTTCTGTTACTCCTCTTGTTCCCATATGATAAGACAGAGATAACTCTGCTTATTAGCGCCTGTGTTTCTCACCCTGTGTCCTGAGATACCTACTCTATTACAACAAGAAGTTTCAGGCTTCTGGATACATTCATTAATATCAAGCCTCTGGCTATGAAGCTCCCTCCACAAATTAAATTAGGTAGTAGACTCATAAGAACTTGGGTCTCCAAAGTTGTTTGTTGTTTCTTTAATTATGCTTGAGAAAAAAGATATGTGTGTGTGCAGTTTAATTAAAGCATTAGGGAAGTGGCAGTTTCCTCCATGGAAATAACTCTGCAAATTCACACTATTTGGTTGCAACAAATACACATTCAGCTTCAAATAACAGAAAATTCACCAAAAGTGGCTTTAAACTTTACCTCATACTTTAAAAGTCCAGAGGTAACATTTGTCTGTGGTTGATTCAGTGGGTCAGCCCTGTCATTAAGGATCCAGGCGCTTAACATTGCACTGATCGGCCATCTCCAGCATGTCAGCAACCCATCCCTCCTGGATGCAGGAGAATGTAGCAGGGCTAGGCATCATTTACCAACAGGACTATGCTTAGTAAAGAATAGAGGCTTCCATCCTGTGTATTTTTTTGGATTAAGGAGGACACCTTTCTGAGGAGCACCCCAGACAGAATTCCTCCAGGTCCTCCTCACCAGGATTGGGTCACACGCTCAAGAGGATTGGGGCACTGGGCTGGCCTTAGACTTCTTCTGACTCAAAGGTCATGACTCGCCTCTGGGGGAGAGCAGAGGTTCATCCCTTAACACAGAACTCTGTGGACAAAACTTGGTCTCTATGAGCATGATAAAAAGGGAGAGAAATAGCTATCAGGGTTGGAACAATGTTTTGCCATAGTCATAGCAAATACGGGTTAAGTAATAATGCTATGGACCAGGAACAAGTTCAGGGTAACCAAGGCACAAAAGTGAAGACATTTGCTTTCTGCACATGTATGACCCTAACAGTAGATGACTTCTTAAATTTTGTGTACCAAGAACCTTGCCAACTTCAACTTAGTTCTGCAGCTGGCTGTGGACTTGATATAAGCTCAATAAATGCATTTATTTAATTGTAAAGTGTGTTATGAAAGCCATTTTGCCCATAAAAATCTCAACTGATACCTAAAATTTTATCACTAGCAATTTAATCCTTGGTGTAAAGCCCTGGCATTTCTCTATGACATATTTTCCTACCTTCAAATGCCCCTAACAAGACAGTTTATTATACTATCATAACCTTTCCTCCTAATAGAACAAGTACATTTTGGAAACAAGCCAGTGGGTTACTTGCACACATTGTCTGTGTTGGACTTGGGATGCTCAAGGCAACTTCTTTGAGAGTAGTACTGAGGGATGGGCAAACATTGGGAAGAAATGCATTTCCACAGAGGCCTTCAAAGCATTATGGTATCCCATAAATGCTGAGGACAGTATCACTGGAAAGGGATGAAGCAGGAGGGTAAAGGGAAAGATATCTTAAGCCGTTAGCTTTGTTTGCAGAGCAACTCATCATATAACATAGAAGCTTGAAACAACAAACATGTGTTACCACTCTAGAATCTGGACATCAGCTGGAAGGTTCTGCTGAATTGGGATAAATGGAACAGATGTCCCTTCAGCTCACCCATGTGTGGTTTGGATACAGGCTATGTGGTATAAGATGGTCTCTCTGTTGTGGGACACACGTGTGTCCCACAACTCCCAGCATGCAAGCCCTGGTGTAAAACTTTCTCTTTCACATTTATAAGAAGAACATGGAGCAAACCTGAAGTTTGAGTTATTTTGCTTATGTCCCATATGCCAAATCGCACTGCCAAGCTGAGAAGTGGTATGTGTGGGGAGAACTGTGGGGGATGCTAATAGGGCATAGATAGTGTGCGCGTGCGTGTACATGTAGTTATGGTCATTTTTGCAATATAACACAGGAAGGGTTCTTGTTTGAGAGCATCTGTCAGGTCCCTACTGAAGATTCCAGAAATCATTTGGGAGGCTTGCTATAGATGTACAATGAACCAGAGGAAAACCTGTCACATAAAGAGTGTGTCTTTCAGAGTAGTTGTTTCAAAAGGATGCAGACCCAGCTGCCATTGTGACAAATAACTGGCGGTATCCATCCAAGTACTGACAAGGGGAGGGATGCCCAGAAAATCCAGACAGACCTTCTTGTTCCTCTGTATATCTACCTATGGAGATGGAGGATTCAGATGATTTCAATCACAACCACCTTTGCTCTACTTCTGGCTCATAAAACAAATGCCCTGCTCTTTAACTTAGGAATTTGGCATATGGGAGAAACAATACAGTACAGACAATGGGAACACTTGGTCTGCTTGACATTCCTATTCCTCTTTAAAAATTATTAATTAGCAATCTGACTTACATACTTCATTATTGTAGAAGATTTTAATTGTACCTGAGGCTTTGTTTTCAAAACAAATTACAGATCTTTTCATATTACATAGCAACATGAAATATTTATAAAATATGATTTATGTTTATCATTACTTCACTACAACTTCTCATTTATTGAAATAAGAGGCATATTTATCATACCATATATTTTTGTTATTTTATAACTATTTTAACAATTTTTATTATAAACAATCACTGGCGAGTGTATTTTATTTTACAACTTAAAAAAAATTATTCTGAAAACAGATCCCTGGACTTAATAAGATTGCAAAGAGAAGCCCAGGCTAGTAGCACAGTGAATAAGGCACTGGCCTGTGAACCCAAAGGTCACTGGTTGGATTCTCCAGCCAGGGCACACAACCAGGTTGCAAGCCAGGTCTCCAACCAGGTCCATAGCTGGGGGCAGGTGAAAGGCAACCACACACTGATGTCTCTCCCTCTCTGCCTCTCTCCCTTCCCCTCTTTCTAAAAATAATAAATAAATTCATTAAAAAAAAAGATTGCAAAGGAGAAAAGGGTTTTAAAAGGTTAACATTCTGCCTTACTAGTGTGGCTCAGTTGGCTGGGCATCATCCTATAGAGCGAAAGGTCACCGCTAGTTTGATTTCCGGTCAGGCACATGCTGGGTTGTAGGTTCTGTCCCCAGGTGGGGCTTGTCCAAGAGGCAACCCATCATTGTTTCTCTTTCACACATGATGTCTCTCTCCCTCATTTTTGCCCTCCCTTTTTTTCCCCCTCTCTATAAATAAATAAATAAGATCCTTTTTAAAGAAATAGGTTAATATCCTATATCCAGCTCAGTTACCATGAACTGACCTTACCTAGTGTTAAGGAAAAAGCAAAAAACAAAAAACAAAACTTAAAGCACTGAAACACTGATAAGAGTTATTGGGCTTCAAAGCCAAGAAGCAAATCTTAAAACAAGTAAAATTACTAAGGACATGCCACTCATTGTACTACATATACTGTTACATAGATATCCTACCATAGTTAATAGTGAACTAGAGTGCTAGGGATGATCATTAAAGTGAGGATATTGGACTGGGCAACCTCTAAAGGCCACTGCAATCTAGCATTCTACAATTTTATAACTCTCCATTCTACCTCAGGCCCTGGACCCAGTTATCTAGCTGCTGAATGGAGACACTTGTATTTGGTCTTTGAAATGGGATCACAAACTTCTACCCACAGGCTCACTAACTTTTTGTCTTGCTTGTGAGCTAAGAATATTTCTATATTTTTAGTGGTTAAAGATGTCAAAAGAAGAAGAATATCCTGTGGCACTTCAAAATTATATCAAATTCAACACCCTGGCTGGTAGCACAGTGGATAAGGCGCTGGCCTGCAAACCCAAAAGTCGCAGGTTCGATTCCGCAGCCAGGGCATATAACAAGGTTGCAAACCAGGTCTCCAGTCAGATTTGTGGCTGGCGTCAGGTGAAAGGCAACCATACATTGATATCTCTCTCCCTCTCTGCCTCTCTCCCTTCCCCTCTTTCTAGAAATAATGAAATAAAATATTTTTAAAAAATTATATCAAATTCACATTTTAATGCCAATACATTATGCCTTATTGTTGCAAAACCACATTCATTCACTTGCATGTCTATGGCTGCTTTCACACTACACTGGCGGAGTTGAGCCTAAAATATTGACTCTCTGACCCTTTACAGAAAAAGATTGCCAACCCCTGTTCTGGAGGAAGAAAACTGAGTATCTGATCCTCTTCTTCCCATTAATGTTCCTTCTCAGCTTCACCAGACCTAAAATAACTTGCTCTCCTCCCTACCTCACCACTGCATGTGTGTTCCACTTCACAAGTAGCATGTCAGGCAAATCATGCATATAATTCTCATTTTAAATGAGTTAATTATTTAAGTGCTCAATCTTTTAGTCTATCAGCCAGCATTACAAGGAGGAAATGAATAAACATGAGGGCATTTCACACCCCTCCCCCCATCATTCATTAGGAACATTTCAGAGACTCATTAAGCAGAAGCTTAAGCCGCCTTTATAGTAGTAGGCTGATAAGGTGCCAGCCATTACTCTCCAAACTACATGACTCTCACCTAAATGGAGGGAGTGAAATTCCTATCAGCTTAGTAGAAATTAACTGTGACTCAGCCTCTAGCTGCCTTTCTCTAGCTCTTCAGTAAAATCTAATTCCATCTCCGTGATTTATTTAAATTGCTGGGAAAAAATGGTTAAGCGAATAGAGCACTCAGATGCATAAAATGATGTGTCACTTGCATACTATGGAGTGCTTTCTGTTCTGTCATTAGGAGATGAAAATGAGAAAGAAAAAAAATGAACAATCTTTAAAAGGGCTTTAAATCAGATCACTGCATACCCCAACTCTCTCACTACTCCAAAAGCCTGTGGTATACTGTGTCCATACTTTACATTCACTTTCCAAAAGACACTGTCCTTTTTAAACAGCCATAATGGCAGGGACTCTTGAGTCACTTGTGCTGGAAGGTACACAGTTGGCTGTGTTGTGTTCTTACCTGCCTGTTGGCTCTCCTTCTAGTCTCACAATGTGTGTATTGTGTCAGAATGGCGGACACTGACTGAAAAGTCCCTTGGGTCCAGAAGCTTTTGGTGGCATTTCATGATACTTCATTTTTTTTTTTTTTTTAATTTTATTGTTGTTGTATTACATTCATCCCCTTTTTGCTCCCCTCTGTCCCCCTCCCCACCCACCCATTCCCCCCAAAGTCAATCCCACCTGTTGTCCATGTCCATGGTTCCTTTATACTAGGTTTTTGTCTAAGCTGCTCCCCATCTTTGCCTCTACCTCTCCCTCCCCCCTACCCCGTTCCCCTGACCACTGAAGGCCTATTCCTTGTATTCATATACTTGGTTCTGTGTTGGTTGTTGTTAGTTTTGTTCATTATTGTCCC
>PVIW01009762.1:0-49461 GCA_004026585.1 Noctilio leporinus
GTACCAAAGTTTTTTGATCCAATCATCCACTGATGGGCACTTAGGCTGTTTCCAGCACTTGGCTATTGTAAATAGTGCCGCTACGAACATAGGTGTGCATAGGTTCTTATGAATTGGTGTTTCAGGATTCTTTGGGTATAGTCCAAGTAGTGGAATTGCTGGATCAAAAGGCAGTTCCATTTTTAGTTTTTTAAGGAAACCCCATACTGTTTTCCACAGTGGCTGCACCAGCCTATATTCCCACAAACAGTGTATGAGGGTTCCCTTTGCCCCGCATCCTCGCCAACACTTGTTGTTTGTTGATTTGTTGATGATTGCCATTCTGACAGGGGTGAGGTGGTATCTTATTGTGGTTTTAATTTGCATCTCTCTGATGACTAGTGATGTTGAGCATTCTTTCATATGCCTCTGGGCCCTTTGTATATCTTCCTCAGTGAGTTGTCTGTTCAGGTCGGACTCAAGGAATCTTTTTATTTCTTCCTTGATCTCCTTGTTAACCCATTCATTGTTTGGTAGCATGTTATTTAATCTACATTTTTGTGTGTTTTTCATTTTTCTTCTTATAAAATTAATTTCTAGTTTTATACCATTATGATTGGAGGAGACACTTGATATAATTTCAGTCTTCTTAAATTTAATGAGACTTGTTTTATGGCCTAGCATGTAGTCTATTTTGGAAAATGTTCCATGTGCATTTGAGAAAAATGTATATTCTGCTGCTTTTGGGTAAAGTGTTCTAAAAATATACATAAAGTCCATATAGTCTGATGTATAATTTAAGGCTACTGTTTTCTTGTTGATTTTCTATATGGATGATATATCCATTGATGTCAATGGGGTGCTAAAGTACCCTACTTTAACTGTATTACTGGTAATATCTCCCTATATGTCTGTCAAATTTGCTTTATAAATTCCAGTTCTCAAACATTAGGTATGTAGCTATCTGTGAGACATGGTCTTTTGTTGGATTGATCTCTTTACCACTACAAAATACCCTTCTTTGTCTCTTATTGCAGCCCTTGTTCTAAAGTCTATTTTGTCTGGTATAAGTATTGTGACCCCAACCTTTTCTGTTTCCTTTTGCTTAAAGTATTTTTTTCCATTACTTACTGTTTAATCTCTCTGTGACTTTTGATCTGAAGTGGGTCTCCAGTAGGCACCATATGTATGGGTCTTGTTTTTATAACCCATTAAACTACCCTATTTACTTTTATTGGGGCATTATTCCTTTATTTTTAAGTAGTCATTGACAGATATTTAGTTATTGACATTAATTGTTTTCTGATTGCTTTTTGTAGTTTTTTGTTCTTTCTTGTCCTCTTCTGTTGTATGTTAATAGCTTTCTATGGTGTATTTGGATTATTTTCTTTTTTTTCCCTTTCAAATCTCTTGTAGATTTTTGATTTGTAGTTACCATGTGCTTCCTGTATACAAAGCTATGTTTATAGCAGTCTCTTTTAACTTGATGGTCTCTTATCTTTGAACACATTCCCAAACCACTATAATTTTTATTCACCCTCTCCATGTCTATGTTTTTGTCATTATTTTTTACTTCTTTGTGTATTCACTAATTTATTGTTGTAATTACACAATACCTGCCTACGTTAGCTTTTTAACTTTTGTACTAGCTTTATATTTGGTTGATTTATTTCTTTCATTATGCATGTCCCATTTTTAGTGAGAATTTTTCTTTCCTATATTTTTCTACTCATATTTTAAAAAATTTTTTTAAAGATTTTTAAAATTTCATTATTTCTAGAAAGAGGGGAAGGGAGAGAGGCAGAGAAGGAGAGAGACATCAATGTATGGTTGCCTTTCACCTGACTCCAGCCACACATCTGATTGGAGACCTGGTTTGCAACCTTGTTATGTGCCCTGGCTGGGGAATTGAACCTGCGACCTTTGGGTTCGCAGGCCGGCACCTTACCCACTGTGCTACCAGCCAGGGCTCTACTCATATTTTTAATCACCTTTTTCCTTAACAAAATTTCATCAACATTTTTTGTCTACTGGTTTAGTGATGATGAACTTCTATTTTTTTTTTTTTTCTTTGTCTGGGAAACCCTTTTTTGTCCTTTGATTATAAACAATAGCTTTACTGGCTAGAGTAATCTTGGTTGTATGTCCTTGTTTTTTGTTGTTGTTGTTGTTGTTTGTTTGTTGTTTTAATCACTTTGAATATTTTGTGTCAATCCTTTCAGGCCTCCAAAGTTTCTGTTGAGAAATCAGTGGACAGTCTTATGGGAGCTCCCTTGTATATAACTAGCTGCTTTTCCTTTGCTATTTTTAGGAGTCTTTCTCTTTAACCTTTGACATTTTAATTATGATATGTCTTTGTGTGGGCTTTTTTGGTTCATCTTGTTTGCAACCCTTTGTGCTTCCTAGACTTGTATGTCTATTTCTTTCACCAGGTTAGGGAAAGTTTTCAGTCATTTATTTCTTCAAGTAGGTTCGTAATCCCTTGCTCTCTCCTTTCTCCTTCTGGTACCCCTATGATGCAAATGTTGGTATACTCAAAGTTGTCCCAGAGGCTCCTTACACTATCCTCATTTTTCAAAATTACTTTTTCTGAGATTCTCTAAAATGGTGACCTAGGTAAATATGCCTTACTTTCTCATACAACCACATCAAAATCATAACTAAACTATAGAAAAACTTTTACTTAGAACCATCATAAATTAAGTTGAATGAAAGTACTACAATTACAGAATTAAAGAAGGAACCACATCTATCCAGACTGGTAGGAGGGGTGGAAACATGAAGGTGTAGAATGGGCTGGTCCCACACCCCTGTGTGGTGGATAAAAATTGAGGGAGATACCTTTGGAGCAAGGGGTCCCAGTCCTATATCAGGCCCCCCAGCCCAGGATTCCAATGCCAGTAATGTAAGTCCCCATAACTTCTGGCTGTAAAAAGCATTGTGGATTGAGTCAGTAGAAGAAACTGCTGGATAACCAAGCAGTTCTTCTGAAAGGGCCCATGCACAGTGCTGATCCCCAGCACTAGTGCATCAGCTTGAAAGGCACCAGTGGTATACAGAGAAGAACTGAAGTGTCTGGCATCAGAGCAAGAGCTAAGGGACACAACTGCTGAAAGAGGCCATTGTTTCTTTTCTGAGCCCTCCGCTCACAAAGCCATAGAGTGGTGGGAATCACATCTGAGACTCCATCAACTTGGCTTGCACTACTTGCCCCACCTTGGTGATTCCTTGAAGCTCCACCTCTCCAAATTTATGGGCCCACCCAAGCTGTTAATAGTGGCTTTTCCACACAAAAGTCTTGTCTTAGCTCATATTTAATATTTTCCTAAATCCTCTCAAACAAGCAATAGCTGTTTCAGGAAGCCCCATTTTCCTTGCTAAGTGGCCCCAGGCCCAGCACTAGCAGCAGCTGGCCTTGATTCACATCTTAGTCATGCTTGGGCACCTCCAAGCCCAGCACAGATTACTTTATTGCTTATGCCAAGTGGCCCAAGATAGACACAGGCAGTGGCTGACCTTGGCCTGCACCTCCCAGGAAACCCCAGAGCTTGTGCACCCAATGGGCAGCTATAGACCACTTTGGAGCACCACTACCCAACCACCTCCACAAGCCACACATTCAAGAGACAAACTCTGTGGACATGAGCACTGCTGAAATAAGTCCTGCTCTGAGGAATGAGCCCCTGCACAGCTGGTCCTCCACAGAGGTAAGAGGTTGGTGGTCAGTGGTCACAGCCAGTTCTTGCAGCTGACTGGCCTGGGTAAATCCCTCCCAAGGATCTGCCAAACCAATCAAGGCTCAACTAAAAGAGGAGGGTGTTGTCAGCCCACAAGAAGGGTATACCTAGAGTACCCAGCTTGAGTGATAGGGGAGGCTATGCCACTGGACCCTATAGGACACCTACTAGATTAGGCCATACTACCAAAAGGGAGGCAAAGAAGCTCTACCTAATACACAGAAACAAACACAGGGAGGCTGTCAAAAGGAGGAGACAAAGAAACATGGCCCAAATGAAAGGACAGAACAAAACTCTAGAAAAAGAAGTAAATAAGCCCTGGCTGGTGGCACAGTGGATAAGGCACTGGTCTGCAAACCCAAAGATTGCTGGTTCAATTCCAAGCCAGGGCACATAACCAGGTTGCAAGCCAGGTCTCCAGACAGCTCCATAGTTGGAGGCAGGTGAAAGGCAACCATACATTGATTATCTTTCTCCCTCTATGCTTCTCTCCTTTCCCCTCTCTCTTAAAAAAAAGTAAACAAAATGGAGATAAGCAATCTACCAGATGCTGAGTTCAAAATACAAATTTTTGAAATTTATTTATAATTCTTTTTGGAGAGGGGAAAGAGGAAGAAAGAGAGGGACAAAAACATGTGTAAGAGAAATATAGAAATATAGGTTGCTTCTTGCACACCCCCAACTGGGGACCTGGCTCACAATCCAAGCATGTGCCCTAACCAGGAATGGAACTAGTGACCTTTCAATCTGCAGGCTGGAGTTCAATCCACTGAGCCACTTTAGCCAGGGCTAAAGTTATAAGGATGCTTAAGGAACTTAGTTAGGACCTCAATAGCATAAAAAGATCCAGGCAGAAATGAAGGATACACTAAATGAAATAAATAACAATTTATAGAGAATGAACAGTGGAGTGTATGAAGCCAAGGACCAAACCAATGATTTGAAACACCAGGAAGCAAAAAATAACCAAACAGAACAACAAGGTCATATATCAAAATCACTCTACTCAGCAAAGCTATCATTTATAATCTAAGGGCAGGTATAGATTTTTCCAGACAAGAAAAAGCTAAAGGAGTTCATCACCAATATACCATTATTATATGAAATACTCATCAAAACTATGGATGAGAAAATGGTAATAAATATTGATCAACAATTGAATCTAAAAGACAAACAAAGCAAGCATGCAGAACAGAAACAGAAACATAAGTGTACAGATGTTTTGATGGTGCCAGGTGGCTGGGGATCATGGGACATGAGTGAAAAGGTGAGTGATTATGAAGTAAATTGGTAGTTATGGAATAGTCATGGGGGATATAAAGTACAGTATAGGAAAGGGAGTAGCCAAAGAATTTAGATGTATAACCCATGGACATGTACAATGGTGTGGGGATTGCCTGAGGGAATGGGGGGAGGTGCTGTGTAGAGGGGCACAAAGGGAGAAAAATTTGGACAACTGTAATAGCCAAATTGAGTAAGTATTAAAAAAATAAATCACTTTTTCTTTTCACTATTCTTATTGGGTATTTTTCACTACCTTATCTTTCAGATTGCTCATGTAATCTGCTTTATCTAATCTACTCCTGATTCCCTCTAATATATTCTTCATTTCAGTTATTGCATTCTTTATTACTGACTGGTTCTTTTTTGTTTTCTGTCTTTTTAAAATGTTTCCTGTAAGTTCTCATTGAGTTTTTCTAATGTTTTTTAAGTTCATTGAGCATCCTTATAACAAGAGTTTTGAATTCAACATCTCATAGATTACTTGACTCCCTTTCATTTGTTCTTTTTCTGTAGTTTTGTCCTATTCTTTCTTTGGGACATGTTTCTTTGTTTCCTCACTTTGGCTGATTTCCTTTGTTTGTTTCCGTGTATTAGACAGATTGGCTATGTCTCCCAGTGTTGGCAGTGTGGCCTTATGTAATAGGTGTCATGTGTGGTCTAATCTCCCTGGTCACCTAAGGCTGATGTTCCAGGGGTATCCCTTGTGTTGGTAGTATGTGCTCTCCTGTTGTAATTGAACCTTGATTGCTGTTGTTATGTCAGTGGGTATGATGGACACTCTGGTTGACTGTGAGGAACAGCTATGACTAGCAGACTGCTATAGTGTGGGGAACTGATCCATTGAGTGGGATTCCCTTTACTGGGGATCTAGTGCCTATTGAATTTGCCCTTTGTATGTATCATAAGTGAATCTTTTTTGGTGGTGCTCTGATGTGGTCCAAAGTCTGACCACTGGGTTTGCTAGTTCTGAGGCCTCTTAGAAGGATGTCTGGCACAGGCCAAGTCAACCACTTCCTGTGTCTGGCCCAGGACAAACTGGTAGGAGTTACAGAGGGATCTGTGGTGGTTGCCATTTGTGCTGGGTTTAGAGGCCTGCAAGAGTGGTTATGCTGTGAATTGAAGACAGTTGCCACTAGTGCTGGGCTTTGGACTGTTTACTAAGAGGTATGGAGCATGCTAATGCCAGCCATTGCTTGTTTGATGTTTGTGGACTTTTGAGAGATTTTAATAAAATCTGAAACATTAGCCATGAAAGGCCACTTATGTGGAAAAGCTGCTAAAAGAGGTTCAGTCTAGTTCTGGCTGGTGGCACAGTGGATAAGGTGCTGGCCTGTGAATCCAAAGGTCACTAGTTTGATTCCCCAGCCAGGGCACATAACCAGGTTGCAAGCCAGGTCTCCAGCCAGGTCCATAGCTGGAGGCAGGTGAAAGGCAACCACACATTGATGTCTATCTCCCTCTCTGCCTCTCTCCCTTCCCCTCTCTCCAAAAATAATAAATAAAATCTTTAAAAAAAAGAAGAGGTTCAATCTAAGCATGTGAGTTGGGTGGGGCAAGGTCTCAGCAAATCATAAGGGTGTGAAGAATGGTTTTATCCAAATTAATATAGAGCTGAATTTGGTACCCACTTGCACCTGCTAGCTAAATGAAGGGAGGTTCTCAACAAAGGAGCAGTGGCCTTTGTCAGAACTTCTATCCCAGGAAGAGCTGCCCTGATCCTTGTCCCTCCAGCTCTTGCCCTGTAGCTAGTCAATTTAGCTCCTTCTTGTATGTCCTTGGTGCTTTTTGAGATGCTGCCTCAGTGTTAGAGCTCAGGAGTGAATGAGTTTGTGAGCATGTGAGTGTGTGCAGTCCCTTTAAGACCTAAAGCACCTGGGAGTTCAAGAGCCCTCCATATCACTCAGCCACAATCCCTGCTGCCAGATGTTATAAAGACTTCTCTTCCTGCCATTGGATTCCTGGACTGGGCAGCCCAGTGTGGGCCTGGTACTCCTTGATTCTCAGCAAGGATCAATGCAGCCTAAATATCCCTTCTGTCCAAAATTGCCACACAGTAGTTGTGGGACCTTCCTGTTCTGTGTCTTGATCTCTTATGTGAGACTCAACATGGTTTCATCTTTATACCCTTAGTAATAGGAGTTCTATTCAGCTAGCCTTCAGGTGGTTCTCAGTGATGGTTGTTCTATAGTTTAGCTGTAATTTTGATATGGTCTTGGGAGTAGATGAGCACATTGTTGATCCACTCTGCCACCTTGACCAGAATTGCTACCCTTTTTCTAACTCTTTGACATGGTATTTTGTTTTTTTAGAGTAGCAGGAGCTCTCACCCAAATCTCATCTTTTTTCCTAGTCTTGTCATTCAGGATGTTTGAATTGGGAGAAATTTGATTTGAAAAGATAAACATATAGAGAAGGCCCTCAAATAAAATCATTATATAACAACACAGTAACTTCTCTCTAGATTTTGCTTATTATTTCACTGTGATCATTGTCACTTTCTTTTAACATTGATGAGATGCTGTAAGAACTTAACTCTTTATTTATATCAATTAGCCTATGGTAAAATTGACTTCATTATACATTGTTTTTTGATAGTTCCAAGAACTTAGTGATGATGTTAAGTGAATACTTACTGTACTTTCCTTGGCATCAATACCTCAAACTCTTAAAATGAATCTATCTTTGACTGAAGGGAGCCATGAAAAGCAAAAAATTCCCAAAGTTTGAGAGCCAAAGGAAACTGACCTGGTTGCGATGATCACCTCTGTGGGGTACTTGGCCTTCAGGATTTTGTTCAGCTCGGTGGCTGCAGATTCTAAGTGTTGGATGGCAGCAGCCTAGGGGGAAAACAAGTGTTCAGCCCTGGAACCTTAGCACTATGACATAGTATGCCGCCCGTCCTCATTCCCTATTATTTTTTACTGACTCTTTAGCATCAACTCAACTGCTTCTCTGGAAATAATCATAAGCAAGAAATTATCTTAAAGATCCTTATAGATAATATTAGATCTGTGGTCATTCTAAAAATAAGAGATCTATATCATTTTTTTCATTTTAATAAATATTCAAAACTCATATAAAGGTGGTAATGTTTGTTTCATGTTTCAAATAAACAATCTCATATTACATAGCTAGTAACTGATAGGTTTGGAATTTGAACCCACATTTTCCCAATATTAGCGTGTCACCTCATATAATAACATTAGTAATAATAATAGCACCCACTTAAAGAGTACTCACGACATGCCAGGCTCTGTTTTAAGCTATATTTTTTTCATGTAGTCCTTATAAACTCTATGATATAAAGATTATTATATCCCCACTTCACAGAACAGGAAATTGAGACACAGGGGAAGGGGTAGCTAATAAGTGGCAGAGTCAGAATTCTATTTCAGGCAGTCTGATTCTTGAGTCTGTACTTTTCACTACAACTTGTGTTTACTAAGTCCTGATGATTCTATCTCTTCAATATGTCAAATACATCAATTTCTCCTTATTTCAGTTACCACTTCACTGGTCCAAATCATTACCTTTTGTCTAGACAATTACAGCATCCCTTGTCTTTTTCTTTGACTTTATTCTTTATTCTTTCAATTGTTTCTTCATATATCATGGAATTCTCCTGCTTATATACTTTCTATCAGACAGCAGAATAGATGGACATATTTGTGATAAATACAGTAAATATTTATGGCAGAATCTACCATTTGAATTTTCCTATATGTTTTGAAGTTTTTCATAATATGATTAAAAACAAATCTTCTATAATTTTTATTGCTCTTAGGATAAGAGTTCAAACTTTCTACCATGGTTTAACAGGTTCTTCCTGACCTGTCCCTGATTATTTCTCCAGTCTCACCTTTAGTCATTCTCCCTGTATACCCTCTCTGTCCCCTATGCCTCAGCCATTATGAATGCATTTCAATTCTGTGACTGCTCCATGCTCTCTCCATCTATCTGGAATAGGCCTCTTTTTTTACCATCTTGCTTAACTTCCTCTGGTCCTTAAATCTCTTATGGAATGGTGCTTATTCTATGATACTTGACCTGATTTTCCCCAGACTGGGTTACGTACACCTGTTGGGTGTTCCCACCCCTGTTACTTTTTTATATACTAACACTCACAATACTTTATAAAAACTATTTTTCTACCACTACAACTAGACTATGATATGAGCTCCATGATGGTATTGACTGTGTCATTCTTCTTTACCAACTAACATATAAAAACACCTACTAGAACAGTATCTCACACATAATAATTGATTCATAAATATTTTCTATAAATATTCTGAGTGAATGTATAAGTAAATCACTGAATTAAATATATCCCTAGAACCTACCACAGCTTTTGGTAACTAGCTGCTGATTGACATTTTCCCAGTTTTCCATGATCTCATTTTCATCAAGCCCATAGATAACATAATAGCTTCTCTCTGGATTTTGACTATTATTACACTGTGTAATAAAGATGTTGGCCTGAATCACAGCTGAGTAGTAACTACCTCAAATCTGGGTACATCCGTTTCAATTTGTCCTTTTAGCAATGGGGTTTGTCTGGGAGTCTCGCGGATCATCACACTCCATCTGAAATAAAGTTCAAAGACAGATATTTAGAACTATTTCATCACAGGCTGGGATCTTTGCTACATATGTGAAAAAGACATCAAAATGTTTATGTGCTGGGGAGCAATGGATTTGAATGGATGCCCAAGCTATCTTGGGTCACCTGATCTCAAGGTATACCACAGGAGAGGTCTCTGCCTCATGGCTTCTCTAGGACAGTGTGATGGAAGGAATTCCACTATAGGATTCTCAGAGAGCAGTGCTTCTTAACCACAGGTAACTACCAAGGTTACTTAAAGTGCTTTTGTAAAATACACATACCAGGGACCCACCTAAGACCTAGAATTAGAATTGTTGTAGTAGGCCCCAGCTTGATATCTTGAGAAAGCACACCAGAATATGCTTATAAGCACTCATATATCAAATACTATGTCCCAGAACATAAGGTCTTTCTTATCAGAAGATAGGATGGAAATACTCTCTTATCTCTAGAGCAGAGACAATCTAGGCCAATTATTTATAAACTCTTACTGTTTTTGTTTCTTTGAGAACCTGATGAAGCTATAGAATAGTTTCTATACCATTCTAGAATAGAATAGAAATATGAACTTTCCCAAGGAAAAAATATGCTTACATAGCTATGCAATTTGAAGGAGGTTCACAGAATCTTTGAAATTAAGCCATGGGGCTCCTGCTCTAGGATATTTTCAGTTGATGAGGGGCTTCAGTGATGTTTGAAGGATACATGGTAGTCCCTGGCTTCCTAATAGTGAAGGCCTCCACTTCCCAAACTGTCCCTCACTGAAACCAGACTTTGTGAAGGCGGTTAGAGCATTCCTTATTGAGATGATATAACTGGGAGTAAATGGTATACAACTGGAAAAGACACAGTGTCCTGATCTTTCAGCCACTCACCTGTCTAGCATCCTCACACTAGCCTGCTCCACTCTGCTGATGATGCTCCGAGGTGACTTGTTTTTGTTCCAGAATGCACCCCAACCAAGAACACGGGCCAGATCATTGCCAGTTCCAAGTGGGATGACTGCCAGCTGACACTGCAAGAACAAAAGCACATACTGTTTTTAGATAGTCCTACTAAAATTCACCCATAAAAGACCCCAGAAGGCACTCTTTGGGAAAGATTGTAGTCTCAAGGCCAGTGGCAATAAGGAATTTATGGTTCTAGGAAATATCATAGAAAAATGTTTGAAATCAAATGAAACTTTTCCTAAGGAGTTGAGCCCCCCTTGTTGGTCATACAAAACATACCCAGTAAAGGCAGAAGTTGCCAGAATATACTAATATGTATAGCCATTTTGGAAAACAGAAATATAGCTACAGATTAGTATCTAGGCTGGGCCAAAGAGGTCAGGAGTCTTAGGACACAAAGCTACTTGATTCAAAAGAGCAGAGGGATGCTTGGGGAAAAGAGGGAGAGGTAGAGGAAAGTTTCTGCTACTCTTGAACCTCAAGGAGGACAATCAGTTGCCTCAAGAGTGGTAGGAAATTAGGGACTGAATCTTTCCTGAGGCCCCCTTTTTTTGTTTGCTCTCCTCCCCTTCAAATCTTCACTTTGCGGTTTGGGGAGCAAAGCACTGCTCATATTTTCTGCTAACTCTTTAATTTCTTTGTTCAGACAACCAGAAAATGAGGGGCTTCAGTGATGTTTGAAGGATACATGGTAGACCCTGGTTTCCTAATAGTGAAGGCCCCCACTTCATAAACTGTCTCCCACTGTTTGGGGCTTAGATTGGAAATCTACAAGTGAGGTTGAGTATGAAACCAATGGAAAACATAATATTTTACTCAGTCAGCTAGGGACTCACCTTTTCATGTAATCCTAAGGCATCAATCAGAGATAAGACCCAGCCCACGCTGCCATCTCCTCCACAAACTACAATGCGAAAGCGAGCAAAGTTCTTGAACAAGGACAGCCTGGAAGGAAAAGGAAACAAGGAAGTCATTTCATGAACTGCTGGGTTTTGTGACTCTTTCCTACAATATGCCAGAGCCCAAGGACTGTTGTTTCTGTACTCTGCTAACAGGCTACCTGCCTTCTTTCCCTTAGCCTCTATCTCTCTGTGTACCTGGAATAATCAGTAATGCTCCCACACAGCAATCCTGAAGATAAGACCTTGTCTCAACCCACATTATTCTGTGCCCAACCTTGCTTTGAAAGCTACTAGCCATCTAGCTAAATCTACTTGCTGAGGTCCAAGAAGAATGTCTCACATGGTAGCTAATAGACTCACAGAAACCAGGGCTGAACAGCTAGGTGATCTTCAAATAAAAGAGGCCTGTAGTAGAGATATATCTATTAGGCCCCATGGTGGGAATAAGAATGAGTGATAGAAAAGGTTGACAGCAATATTCATTTGCCTCATCCTCTGAGATCAGGAGACAGTTTTACCTTTCCTAACAAGAAAATATGGAATAAATCTGAAAGCAGGCTACAGCGTGAAAGGATTTTTGGGAGAGGACTAAAAATCTTCCAAGTGCCTTGGCTGGTGCGGCTCAGTGAATTGGTGCCAGCCTGTAAACCCAAAGGTCGCTGGTTCAATTCTCCAGTCAGGGCACATAACCAGGTTGCAAGCCAGGTCTCCAGCCAGCTCCTTAGCTGGAGGCAGGTGAAAAGCAACCATATATTGACGCTTTTCTCCCCTTCTTCCTCCCTCCCTGCCCTTCTCCCTGAAAATAATGAATAAAATCTTTAAAAAATAAATCTTCCAAGTAATACCCAAACCTAAATGCTCTGGAGTTATTGTATCTGAGTCCTGACTTGAGAAAATAGTTCCTTTCTGCCCAGGTACTAGAACTAATTCTAGGAAACCTATGCTAGTCTAGAATGTATAAAAGGCAAAATCCCTTCTATATACCCACTATCTGCCTCATCCCATGCTTACCCGGCTTTAGGTCCACCCTTCGACAAGTCAAAGACTTGAGATGGGTTAAGGTATTGTTTAAATTTTCGGAGGAAGACGACCCCTTGATGATCGCCACTTTTGGAGTTGATGAAGATGAGAAGGGGGCATGAACAGGCTGATGACCAATCAAGATTCCAGAAGTCTGAAGATACGACTAATTGGCCTGACATATGCACACAACAAAAGAAAAAGAGAAAAAAAAAAGGGCCATTGAGATAGAAACAAGATACAACTTAACATTAAATTTTGCAAACACCTTTTTAAAAACAAGTTTTCTTGAGCTATAATTGGTAGACAAAAACTGCACACATTTACTGTGTATAATTTGATGAGTTTAGATATAAGCAAACACCCATGATGCCATTGCCATAACCAAGCTAATACACATATACAATATCTCCCAGAGTTTCCTTGTGCCCTAGAGGAACAGAGGAGAAATCAGTACAAAACCTAAGGGGCTTTTATCAAAAAACAAACAAAAAACCCAGCTGTTTTTTGTCAGGCAACTGACATTTGCTGAGCAACTACTATATTCTAATTATCATGCTAGATACTACTAGGGATATAATCCCTGCTCTTAACTGTATGAGCCAGGCTCATACATATCAGTATATTGGAACATAAGGAATAAAGAAATCAGTGCCACAACTAAGGATTAATAAAATGCTGAGGAGAAACTGAGAAGATTGAGAGACAAGGAGGAAGATCAGCACACCAACTAGTCCTTTCTGTGCCTGGGATCTGTCTGGATTCTTATAGTAAGAAGATACCAGGTCATGAGAGAGGGGAGGAAAGGCTGCCTTTTAACCACAAGTGAATAACTGAACATATCAATGTGAGGTGAAGCAGGGAGCTTTAATAATTCCTTTTAGGCTCTGACAGAGCAATCCAAGTTATCACACCAACTTTCAGGGAAAACAAGACTATAGGGAAATTGTCTGAACAAGAGAGAGGCTTTTCATAATCCCCAACACTGAAATTCTCCATAGAGAAGTGGAGTTATATCAATCTAAATTGCCAAAGCCTGCAGTTTATTTTGAGTCTTGGAGCTCTTTGGGAGGGAGATAGGCACTGAACAATGGCCACCTAGGAAATCATAATCCCCCCAAACCTCTGGGCTTGTGGCTTGCTAGGGGTGCTTCAGCAAAAATAAATTTAGAGGGCAAAAATCATGTAGCTTGCTCCTGAATGGTTTGGGTCAGGGGGTGGGGTGGGGGTTGAAAAGTTTTGTTGTGGTCTGGGTGAAAGGGAGCTTGAAGGGAGAGTGCTGACTGGAGCAGATTGCATGGCTGTTTTGCCTGAAAAAAAAAATCTAAAGCAGCCTTCCCCTTTGGGCCAATTTCTAAACCAGCTAGCCAGCTATACACTAACCTTTCAGGGCTTGCCAGAACTTGGCAAAGGGGCGTCTGTTATATCCTTTCAGTTGTATATAGCTAGGAAATAGTTACTCTCCCTGAACATGTTATCCAAAAGTAGTCCCCTTTTCAACTTTCTTTTTTTTTTTTTAAACAAAATAAAATATTTTAACACAATGGTAGTTAAAACATATTAATTCCTTTATTCAACAAATAAGTATTGAGGGCATTATCTCTGCTTATCCTTGTTATGTTCTAAGAATACAGTCATTGTCAAGATAGAAACAGTCTCAGATCTTGTGGGACTTATATTATAATGCAGGGAGACAGAAAATAACCCATAAATATAAAAAATAATGTGATATGAAGAAAAAGGAGTAGGAGATAGAGACTGGAAGAAGTATTATTTTAGATAGGTGGTTAGGAACAGCTTTTCTGGGGAGGTGACATTTGAGGTGGGACTTGTAGGAAGTGAGGAGGTGAGCAATGGGGATATCTAGGGGAAGACTTTTATTGAGGGGGGAGATGAAGCATAAGTGCTAGGACCTAGAGAAGGGACTATGTGGAGTGTATCAGGACCAATGAAGAGAATAGCATGGCTGTTGTTGAGTGAGTATGAGGTTAAAGAGGTGACAGAGGCTAGATACAATGACAAAAACATGTTAGAGGAAACAGAAAATAAGGGTGAGACTATTCAGGTATAGGATTAAAACACTAGGGGTCAGGTCATAAAATACATGAAGAAAATAGTCAAAAAGTGGTATCTTTTTATGTGCTTGTTATTCTAGCAACCAACAATGCAGGCTCCAGCTCACAGCCTGGTACCAGTCTTACCTCTCCTTTGTTTTAGAATTCAATTCTGCTTTGTGCTTCCCTTCCTTGCTCAACAACCTCTGTCAACACCACCTTGTAGGTGAGCACATGACTTTGAGTGTGTACTTCAACTGGAGGATTTGTAGAAATAGCTTCCTGCCAATATCTAGAGGACCTGAGAGATATGCTCAGAAGCAAGAATTCCTCATGCCAGAGGCCCTGGAATTGACCTGTCTATGCCTCCAATGTTTTAAAATAGTGCCAAAGGCCCTTTCTAAAGGTCAGGCAATAGTCGCAGTGAGACTAAGTACTGTGAGCTGTTTGGAACTCAGTTTCCTTATCTGCAAAGTGGGCCATTCAAAAAAGTAACTTGTTTCCCAGTGTTAAGATGAAAATAAGTGTTATGATGATGAAAAAATATAAATTGGCTGGCTCTTAAAGGTAAAAAGATGAGTAAAATTTTTCATAATAAGAAAAATACTAATTAAAACTAGGCCATAGGACCATATTTTTCTTGTTCAGAAGATGGGCAAAAGTAAAAAATGATAACACACTTGATTGAAGAACACACTTTTCCCATGGGGAAGCTGGATGGGTGTGCTGTGACAGAAGCCCTATAGAGGTCAATTTAGCATATGCATTTTGATCCAGTAATTATATCTTTGTATGTGTATGTAAAATAACACATCCACTGTCCAATTAATGATCAGTGTATCTCTTTACCGGCTTAGTGAAATGATAGTATGTTAGTTGGTAAATATATTTCTAAACTTTGTCGTGTTGGTAAAATAAGTCATCTTTTTTAGCTTTGCTATGTGACTTACATCTTGAAAGCTGCCATTCTTTAATAATGAGTAATGGTAAAAGGAAATGAACAACTCAATGGGGGAAAGAAGAAACTCAGAAGAAGTAAATTAAAAAAGTGGGGAAGGAGAAATGAACTGAAAAAGGCATCATTAGCAAGTGCTAAAGAGTGCATTATCCTTGTGGAGGTGAATAGTTTTCATTAAACTAGGAGACTTGGGATTTAGTTTTGTGGTCCATTTCTGGCAATTTTTTTTTTTTTTTTTTGTATATTTAGGTCTTTTTAAAAAATATATATTTTAAAGATTTTATTTCATTATTTTTAGAAAGAGGGGAAGGGAGAGAGGCAGAGAGGGAGAGAGACATCAATGTATGGTTGTGTTTCACCTGCCTCCAGCCACAGACCTGACTGGAGACCTGGTTTGCAACCTGGTTATGTGCCCTGGCTGGGGAATCAAACCTGCAACCTTTGGGTTTGCAGGCTGGCGCCTTATTCACTGTGCTACCAGCCAGGGCTGTATATTTAGGTCTTTTACATATTATCACTTATTTTTATAATATACAGTATCATTCATACTTGCAGATAGAGAAAGTGAAGCTCAGAGAATGTGGCTTACTCAAAGTTGCCTAACTAGTAAGTGATTAAATCTCATGGTTCCTTGGCCTTCGTTTTTTTCCTTACATGTCTCACTTATTCTTAAAAACATACAATACAAAATAAAACAAAACATCACTCTCCTTTTTCCCCCTGCTTTCTTTGTTCTAACATTTCTAGATCTCCTGATAGAAGACTCTTTACAATGTTTACTCTTTTTGTATTGATTTCATTACTACCTCCTTTCTATGAAACCTAGTACAATTGGTTGACATTCCTCATATTTTCTGATCTCCAAGTGTTTCTACTACTACTCTGTTGGTGCTTAGGATATGATACCTTAACTTGTCAATTGCCATATTAGATCAATATGCCAGGTCCAAAATAACTGTAAGCTCTGGCAATGCCCATATCATGGATCCTTTTGTATCCTTCATACACTTAATGAATAAAGTTCTCAAATATTACTAGTGTCCAGGAATTGACAAAGCAGCAATGAAGTGTGTTGTGGAAATGATCATGTTTGTTTCAGATTTGGGGGCAACTTTGATGTTAGTTTCTGTTTTAAAAGTAACATAACCTGGGCCTCTACGCAGTTCTTCCTTGGCCACCTGAATGCAAACTAACTTATTTCATGGATTATCTAGTATCTGAAAATCATAAAAATCTGAAATCAATCCTAATTGTTCAGAAACTATTGTGACAGAGACTACAGAGAACATGCCCACATACATATACACCATAAATAACAATATTCACTATCCCAAAGGTCTAACGAGAAATGGGTTATCTCTACAAATTGGCACATTCCTACTCCCCATAAATATTTGGCAAGTTAGGGAGAATAATTTAACAGCAGTACCTTTCCCCAGTCTTTTCACCCTTCCTTCCTCCCCATGTATTTCTGAGATTAAAGTTTAGCTACTCACCATCTCCTTGAGGGTCACGTAGGGCGGTGGGAGGAATGACGGATGTTCGCTGGTTTCCCAACCAGCATTCCTTGGAAAACCGTCTTCTACAGTCGTCATGCACCTGAAACGACAAGAAAAGAAAAGAGAAAAAAAGGAGGGGAGAGAGAAAAGAATAACATTGATCAATTTTGAATTCCAGTTCCAAGATTTAAGTACAATTTCCAAATATCCCTTTCTGAGACTTGGTGCCATACACATACCCCTGACTCAACCTGGACACCCTCTCTACATTGTAAGCCTACATCATCCCTGAGTGTGGTCTCTGAACTCAGTTTCTTTTAAGGGTGGCTTTTAGAAGATACTCATTATGGGCACTGAGAAGACACCAACCAGTCTTAGGGCATAAACTTAGTTGCCTACAAAATGGGGAATTAATTTGCAGCATTAGAGTGCTAATTAGGAAAATATGCTATTACACTTTAATCCTTACAACAACTATGTGCAGTAGGGAAGACATTATTAAGCTCACTTTAGAAACAAGGATACCAAAGCTCATAGTGGTAAAAGGGATTTTGCTCAAGGTCAAACAGCTGGGAAGTAACAGAGCTGATACTCTGATGCCTTCCCCACTAGTGGTCATTCTTCTGAGATATATGACATCTTTAAGCACCACTTCCTGGACAATTATACCATTCTTAGATGATATGAACCTGGTCCTGATTAAGTAAAAGTAATTAAAAGAGAAGCAGTAGTTATGGGAATCTTTTTTTAAAATTGAGATTATAATTGACATTCAACATTATATTACTTTCAATGTGTACAACATAATGATTCCCTATTTTTATATATTGTAAAATGATCAACACAATAAGTGTAGTTAACATCTATCATAATACATACTTAACAAATTTTTTTCTTGTGATAATTTTAAGATTTACTCTTAGCAATTTTGAAATATTGAATACCGTATTATTAATTATGGTCACTATGCTATACATTAATTACATCCCAGGACTTAGTTATTTCATAACTGTAAGACTGTACCTTTTATACCCTTTACATATTTTGCTCCTACTACCACCTATCTGACAAAAAAATAGTGTTTTGTATTTATAAGGTTTGGTTGTTTGTTATCCTCATCTAAGGATATGTTTGTTGATTTTTAGAGATCAGAGGGGAGGGAGAGATTGATGTGACAGAAAAACATCAATAGGTTGCCTGCAATATGTGCTCCAATGGGGATTGAACCTGCAACCCAGGTATATGCCATGACACTAGGGATCAAATCCACAGTCTTACGGTATATGGGATGATGCTCCAACCAACTGAGTCCCCTGGCCAGAGCTAAGAGTTCTTTTTTAAAAGATACCACATATAAGGGGGACCAAGATGGCGGAGGAATAAATGGAGATACACCAATCTCCTCCCAGGTTGCATCTAGAACTACTCTTTTGGAGAAAAAGTCAGCTGGAATTACCAACAGAACACCAGCTGGAAAGAAGCCTTATAATCACTGACAGAACAGAAGAGGATGCTTCATCACAACATGACGGATAGGAATTGCAGAAATGCAAGAGGGTTGGCTAGGCCCTAACCAGAGGCAGTAGCCGAAGGAATGGAGCCAGGGGCTCCACCTGAGAAGGGTGGGTTCTGGCACCCCAGCTGGGTTTTCCAGCCTACAGCAACACAGCTGAAAAGGGCAGAAAGCCACAGGGTTTACTAGCCTAAGAGAGCATTGGAGACAGAGAACAACTAAGGTGACCACAATGAAAATACACTGGCACCCACTTTCCCTGGGCTCCAGCGGATGCAGGGAAGAATGGATTGGAGACACTTGGGGGAGAGTTTGCAGCAGTAGCTTGGAGGAAAGAAGTGGGGGAAGCAGTGAGGGGATCCTAGTACTGACTCATCGCCTCTATCACAGGGTGATTACCATGTACCTAGCAGCTTGGCCTCCATCTGAGAGGTCTTCATAGCCCCTCTCACTGGAAGCAATCTGCCCCGCGCAGTGATGCCTGAGCCCGGCACCTGATCAAAATTCATTGGTTTATATCTAAATAAATCTCTCCCACCATGCCCTGTCTGAGTCTGGTGGCTGAGCTCTGATATGATAATTTGTACCTGAAGCTGTATTTCTAGCCCAGCAGCACCTGGGCCTGGCGGGGGATTACAAACTCACAATTCACAGCTGGGTATGTCAGTCAGTCTTGCACAGTGGCATATGAGCCTGGTGGCTAATCATGGATTTATTAGTTTGCAACTGAGTTGGTCAGTCTTGCCCAGCAGCACCAGGTCTGGTGGCTTGCTGATCACAGATTCGTTCATTTACAACTGAAAATGTCTGTTCCACTCAGTGGCACCTGAGCCTGGCAGCTGATCAGTCTCATTGTATTACAACTGAATCTTTGCTATGTAGCTCAGTGGTGCCTTAACCTGGCAGCTGATCACAGATTCATTGGATTAAAAATAAATAGTTCTGTCTAGACCAGCAGCACCTGAGCCTGGTGGCTGATCACAAACTCATTGGATTACAATTGAATCTGTCTAGCCCAGTGGGGCCAGAGACTGGCAGCTGAGCACAGATTCATTGATTTACAACTGAATTGGTCTGTCCTGCCAAGCTGCATCTGAGCCTGGTGGTGGACCACAGTCTGATTGGGTTACAACTAAATTAAGTGGCCCTGCCCAGTGGTGACTAAGGTAGTCACTGATCACAGATTTATTGGTTTAAAACAGAGCTAATCAGTCTGACCTAGCAGTACCTACAACTGATAACTGAGGAAGGGTCAATTGTACTAAAAACTGAAGGGCACAGACAGGAATAGTGGGTCTCTGGTTGGCTCCAACAGGTTAACTAGGCCAAGACTACGGAATGATCTGACCTCACCAAAGGTGAATCCAGGAATTAAAGAGAGTACACCTCTACCCAACAGAGGGTCACATCACAAAGACAGGAACTCAAAAAGGCCAATCTATAGAGCAAAAGCAAACAAGAAGAGAAACCTAAAAATGGGTAGAAATAGAAACAGTCCATCAATGAAAGGAAAGGAGGAGCACCCAGAAAGATCATTAAATGAAACAGAGGCAAGTAAACTATCAGATATGTAATTCACAATAATGATGATAGAGAACCTCAATGAACTCAGCCAGCTCAAAGAAAATAAGAAACAAGAACTCCAGGGGAACTACGAACAACTCCAGGGAAGCTACAAGGAACTTATTGAGAACTACACCAGCATTACAAAGGACATAGATACTATCAGTAAGAACTAGGAGGAAATGAAGAATACAACTTCTGAATTGAAGAATACAGAAGAAGGAATCAACAGAAGGCTAGAGGAAGCAGAGGATTGGATCAGTGAACCAGAAGACAATGTAGAAAAATATTTCAAAACAGTGCAGCAGAATGAAAAAAAGACTGAAAGAGAATGAAGAGGTTTTAAGAGAGTTACAGGACAATATGAAATATAATAATACCTATATCATAGAGATACCAGAAGAAAGGTAACCAGGAATGGAAAACCTCTTAAAAAAAGTAATGATAGAAAACTTCCCTAACATGATGAGTAAAAATGCTACTCAAGTTCAGGAAGCACAGATGTTTCCAATGAAGATGAACCCAAATAGACCCAGTCCAAGACACATCATAATTAAAATGGCAAACGTCAAAGAAAAGGGGAGAATCCTAAAAGCATCAAGAGAGAAACAGCAAATAACATATAAGGGGGCTCCAATAAAGCTATTAAATGATTATTCAACAGAAACAATACAAGCCAGAAGGGAATGGAAAAAAAAAATTCCAAGTAACGGAAAACAAAGGACTGCAACCAAGAATATTCTATCCAGCAAGGCTCTCATTCAAAATGGAAGAAGAAATAAGTTTTCTAGACAAAAGAAGGCTAAGAGAATACACCTCCACCAAACCATCATTGCAAGAGATGCTAAAAGGTCTGCTTTAAAAAAGAGGAAGAAAGAGAGAGAGACAGAGGAACACAGGTACAAAGGGGGGCAGGGCATGGCAGTGAATAAGCATCAATCAATAATAACCTTAAATGTAAACAGATTAAATGTGCCAATCAAAAGACATAGGATAGCCGAATGGATAAGACAACATGACCCACATGTGTGCTGTCTTCAAGAGACCCACCTCAGAACAAAAGATCGACACATATTAAAAGTGAAAGGATGGAAAATATATGCACATGGACACACTCAAAAAACCTAGTGTAGCAATATTTATTTCAGAAAAAAATAGATTTTAAAATGAAGGCCATAAGAAGAGACAAAAAAGAACACTTCATTATACAAAAGGGAACAATCCATCAAGAATTTATAACCCAAGTAAACATATATACACCCAACATAGGAGCACCCAAATAAATAAGGAAAATCTGGGAGGACTTCCAGAAGGATATGGACAGCAACACACTCATAGTAGGGGATTTTAATATATCATTATCAACAATGGACAGATCTTCCAAACAGAAAAACACCAAGGATATTGTGGCATTGAGCAATACTCTAGAGGAAATGGACTTAACTGATACATACAGAACATTTCACCCCCAAAAAGCAAAATACACATTTTTTAAATGCACATGGAACTTTCTCAAAGATGGATCACATGGTAGGTCAAAACACAAACATAAATACAGGAAAATTGAAATCATATCAAGCATCTTCTCAGATCATAATGGTTTGAAACAAGAAACCAACCTCAAGGGAAAAAACCAAAAACACTAATTCATGGAGACTGAACGACATGCTATTTATTGAGTAAGGAATGGGAAAACAGTGAGATCAAAGAAGAAATCACAAAATTTCTGGAAACAAATGAAAATGAACACAAAACAACCCAAAACCTATGGGGCACAGCAAAGGCAGTTGTCAGAGGGAAATTCATGACAGTAGAGGCCTACCTGAAAAAGTTAGAAGAAGCTTATACAAACAACTTAACCATATAGCTGCAAGAACTAGAGGAGCAGCAACAAACAAAGCCCAGAGCAAGTAGAAGGAAGGAAATCATCAAGATCAGAGCAGAATTAAATGACTTAGAGACTAAAACTACAATTCAAAGAATCAATAAATCCAAAAGCTGGTTCCTTGAAAAAATAAACAAAATTGACAAGCCTTTAACTAGGCTCATGAAGAAAAAAGAAAGGACCCAAATAAACAAAAGCAGAAATGACAGAGGAGAAATCACAACTGATACTTCAGAAATACAAAAAAGACTGTAAGAAATTACTACAAACAACTATAGGAGAAGAAATGTGACAACATGGATGAAATGGACAACTTTCTGGAAATGTATAATCTACTAAAACTGAATCAAGAAGGAGCAGAAAACCTGAATAGACCAATAACAACTAGTGATATTAAAGCAGTAATCCAAAAACTCCCAACGCACAAGAGCCCTGAACTGGATGGCTACACAGGTGAATTTTATCAAACATTTAGAGAAGAACTAATTCTTATCCTTCTCAACCTATTTCAAAAAATCCAAGAAGAGGGAAGATTCCCAAACTCTTTCTATAAGGCCAATATAATTCTAATCCCAAAACCAGGTCAAGACACCACTAAGAAAGAAAACTACAGGCCAATATCTCTGATGAACATAGATGCAAAGATTCTCAACAAAGTACTGGCCAACTCATCCAGCAATACATTATAAATATCATACACCATGATCAAGTGGGATTCATCCCAGGGATGCAAGGATGGTACAACATTCACAAATCAATAAAATGTAATACACCACACAGACAAAATGAAAGACAAGAACCAGATGATGATATCAATAGATGCTGTAAAAGCATTTGATAAAGTACAGCAACCATTTATGATAAAAACATTTAGCAAAATGGGAATAGAGGGAGCATACCTCAACATAATAAAGGCCATATATGAGAAAACTGAAATCAACATCATACTCAATGGGCACAAACTAAAAGCTTTCCCACTAAGATCAGGAATGAGACAAGGTTGTTCACTCTCTCCACTTATGTTCAACATCATTTTGGAAGTTCTCGCCATAGCTATCAGAGAAGAAAAAGGAATCAAAGATATCCAAATTGGAAAGGAGGAAGTCAAATTGTCATTATTTGCAGATGACATGATGGTATATATACAAAACCTGACAGACTCCACCAAAAACCTACTTGACCTAATAAGCAAATTTAGCAAAATAGCTAGATATAAAGTCAAAGTTCAGAAATCAAAAGCATTTTTGGGGGGACAGAGGGGAGCAAAAAGGGGATGGATGTAATACAACAACAATAAAATTAAAAAAAACATTTTTGTATACCAATAATGAAATATCAGAGATAGAAGTTAGAAAACAAATCCCATTTACCATAGCAACAGGAAAAATAAAGTACTTAGGAATAAACTTAACCAAGGAAGTAAAAGACTTATACTCAGAAAACTACAGAAATCGAAGAAAGATTAAGAAGATAGAAATAAATGGAAGTATATGCCATGTTCATGGATGGGAAGAATTAACATGATTAAAATGTCCATACTACACAAAGCAATTTGTAGATTCAATACAATCTCAATTAAAATACCAATGACATACTTCAAAGAGGTAGAAAAAATACTTCAAAAATTTATAAGGAGCCAAAAATGCCCACGAATAGCCACAGCAATCTTGAGAAAGAAGAACAAGGTAGCAGGAATCACAATACTGGACATCAAACTATACTACAAGGCTACTGTAATCAAAACAATCTGGTATTGGCATAAGAATATATAGACCAATGGAACAGGACAGAGAGCCCAGAAATAAACCTAGGACTCCATTTTCAATTAGTATTCAATAAAGGGGGAAGGAACATACAATGGAGTGAAAATAGCCTCTTCAACAAGTGGTGTTGGGAGAACTGGACAGGGACATGCAAAAAAATAAAACTAGACAACCAACTTACACCATACACCAGAATAAATTCAAGAGGGATAAAGGACTTAAACATAAGCAGTGCCACCATAAAAGTTCTAGAGGAAAACATAGAAAGTAAAATTTCAGATATTTTATGCAGAAATATTTTCACTGGTATTTCTCCAAGGGCAAAGGAAATAAAAGAACAAATAAACAAATGGGAGTATATCAAACTGAAAGTTTCTTTTCAGCTTAAGAAAACACCAGCAAAATTAATAGGGAACCAGCTGTATGGGAAAACATATTTGACAATGATACCTCAGACAAGAGTTTGATATTCAAAATATATAAAGAACTTATGTGACTCAATACCAGGGAGACAGACAGTCCAATTAAAAAATAGACAGAAGACCTGAATAGACACTTCTCTGTGGAGGACATACAAAGGGCCTAAAGGCATATGAAAGAATGCTCAACATCACTAGCCATCAGAGAGATGCAAATTAAAACTACAATGAGTGGGTGGGGAGGGGGACAGAGGGGAGCAAAAAGGGGATGGATGTAATACAACAACAATAAAATTAAAAAAAAAAAAAAACTACAATGAGGTACCACCTCACACCTGTCAGAATAGCAATCATCAACAAATCAACAAACAAGTGCTGGTGAGGATGTGGAACCCAGGTGCACTGTTGTTGGGAATGCAGGCTGATGTAGCCACTATGGAAAACAATATGGAATTTCCTCAATAAACTAAAAATGGAACTGCCTTTTGATCCAGTGATTCCATTGCTAAGATTATACCCAAAGAACCCTGAAACACCAATTCAGAAGAACATCTGTACCCCTATATTCATAGCATTGCTATATATAATATCCAAGTGCTGGAAATAGCCTAAGTGCCCATCAGTGGATGAATGGATTAAAAAACCTCAATACATTTACACATGGAATACTACACAGCAGAAAGAGAGAAGCTGCTACCTTTTGTGACAACATGGATGGAACTGGAGAGTATTATGCTTAGTGAAATAAGCCAGTCAGTGAAAAACAAATACCATATGACCTCACCCATTACAGGATACTAATGAACAAAACAAACAAGCAAAACAGAACCAGAGACATCAATACAAGGAATAAACCTTCAGTGTGCAGAGGGGATGGGGATGAGGGAGAAAGAGGCAAGGAAAGGGAACAATTTAGTCAAGGAACTAGCATAGATGACCCATGGACATGGACAACAAGTGGGATTGACTGTGGGGTGGGGACTGGAAGGGTGGGGAAGGGGAGAGCAGGGGGAGAAAAATGGGATGAATGTAATACAACAATGATAAAATATTAATAATAATAATAATGATAAAAGATATCACATATAGTAGTTCTGGCCAAGATGGACAAGTAGATAGACATGATTTGCCTCCTTGAACAACCATAAGGATCGTAACTACCTCAAAATAAATGGGAAAAAAAAACAGGACTACCTGAAAAGGAACTATATGGAACTCAAACTAACAAAGAGTTATAAAGTAATTCTCATTCAGATGGGTAGGTAGAGTGGAGACATCGAGCCAGATTTGGAGAGGATGCAGTGTGGCAGTGGTGGCAGAAGCAGTAGCAAGGCAGTGGCTGTGGCCAGATGGTAGGACAAGTGGTCACAAATTATAAAAGCTGGGAGGGACACCAGTAGAGCAGCCTCAGCCCCGGGCCAGACTGCACGGTTCATGGTTCTAGCACCAGGAAAATAAAGCCTTGTTGCTTCTGGATGTGAAACCAGTGGGGGTTGGGGTGTGGAAGAAATTGCTGGTGTCTCAGGAGAGTCCATTTAGAGGGTCCCCTTGGTCCCAGAACATATGCAAATCCACCCACTCAGGGAGCCATCACCAGGGCAACAGCTAGATGGAGACCAATTGCATATGGAAGCTGGTGAAGTGACTGGAAATGGGGCAAGTGCTGAGCAAGTATCATTGTTCCATCTCAGACCCCTCCCTCACATACATTGCCACAAGGTAATAAAATCAGTCACCCAGCACTGATGAATACTTAAGACTCTCCCCTTTAAAATGTAACATGTGCAGCATCTCTACCTAAATACACAGAGACAAACCCAGGAGGCTGTCAAGTTGAATTGACAGAGGAGTATGGTCCAAAAGAGAGAGCAGATCAAGGCTCCAGGGAGAAAACTTAGCAAAGAGGAGATAGCCAACCTAACAGACACAGAGTTCAAACACTGGTGATAACAATACTCAGAGAAATGATTGAGTATGGCAACTGCATAAGGAAAGAAGTGAAGGCTACACTAAGTGAAATGAAGAAAAATCCATACAAAACCAATAGTGAAAGGAAGGAAACAGTGTTCAAAACAATGTACTGGAACATAAGGAAGAAATAAACAACCAACCAGTATGGAATGAAGAAACAAAAATGGAAAAAAATAAGGAGTGGCTTAGAAACCTCTGGGAAAACTTTACATATATCTACATCCAAATCACAGAGGTGCTAGGAGAAGGAGATGAGCAAGAAATTGAAAACTTATCTGAGAAAATAATGAAGGAAAACTTCCTTAATTTGGCAAGAGAAATAGACATACTAGTCCAGGAAGCACAGAGAGTCCCAAACAAGCTAGACCCAAAGAGGACTACAACAAGGCAAATCATAATTAAAATGCTAAAGATTAAAGATAAAGAGAGAATCTAAAAAATAACAATAAAGAAGAAGAGACTTCCTTACAAAGGAATTCCCATGAGGCTACCAGCTGATTTCTCAAAAGAAACTTTGCAGCAAGAAGGGGCTGGCAAATAGTATTCAAAGTGATGAAAAATAAGACCTACAACCAAGATTATTCAGCAAAGCTATCATTTAGAATGGAAGGGAAGATAAAGTGCTTCCCAGACGAGGTAAAGCTAAAAGAATTCATCACCACCAAACTTCTGCCTCTATTATATAAAATGTCAAAGAGACATATTTAAGAAAAAAATAATGAAAACTATGAACATTAAAATGACAATGAACTCACAACTATCAACAAATGAATCTAAAAAACAAAAACAAACAAAGCAAACAACTAGAACAGAAAAAAAACCATAGATATGGTGATCATATGGAGGGATATCAATGGGGAGGGGGAAGGGGAAAGATAGAGGAAAAGGTACAGGGATTAAGAAGCCTAAGTGGTAGGTACAAAATAGACAGAGGGACATTAAGAATAGTAAACAGAGAAGCCAAAGGACTTACATGCACAACCCATGAACTAAGGGGAGAATGTTGCTGGAGGAAGGGAGGTAACAGGCAGAGGGGGACAAAGGAAAAAATTGGGACAACTAATAACAGAATCAATAAAATGTACTTAAAAATGAAAGATACCACATATAAATAAGATAAAACAGTATTTGTCTCTGTCAGACTTATTTCATTTAGCATAATGTCCTCAGGGTCCATCCATATTGCCAAAAATGGCAAGATTTCCTTCTTTCTATGGCTGTATACTATTCCACTGTGCATTTGTGTGTACATCAAATTTCCTTTAACCATTTATCCATCAATAGAAACTAAGGTTATTTCTATATCTTGGCAATTGCAAATAACATTGCAATGAACACGGAGGTGCATATATCTTTTCAAATTGGTGTTTTCATTCTCTGTGGTTAAATATCAAAAAATGGAATTGCTCGATCATATGGTATTTCCATATTTACCTTTTTGAGGAACCTCTGCATGATTTTTCATAGTGGCTACGCAATTTACATTCCAACCAACAGTGCATGGTGGTCCACTTTTCAACATATACTGGGTAATACTTGTTTTTTTTTTCTTGACTTTTTAAATAATATTGATTTTCACAGGATGAGGTGATAGCTTATTGTGGTTTTGTTTAGCGTTTCCCTAGTTGAGGTTAAGCATCTTTTTATATGCCTATTAACCCATCTGTATGTCCTATTTAGAGAAATGTTTGTTCGGATCCTTAGCCCATTTTGAATTAGATTATTTGTTTGTTTTCCTATTGAGTTTATAAAAACATACTTTGGATATTATGTCCTTGTCAAATATATAATTTCCAAATATATTCTTCCATTCAGTTGGTTGCCTTTTCATTTTGCCAATGGTTTCTTTGCCATGCAGAAGCTTTTTTGTTAGATGTAATCCCATTTATTTTTTGTTTCTTTTACCTTTGCTTTGGTGTCAAATCCAACAAATCATCACCGAGATCCAGGCTTATGTTTTCTTCTAGGAGTTTCATGGTTTCTTGTCTTAATTCAAGTTTTTAACTATTTTGACTTCACTTTTTGGTATGGTGTAAGATAGAGGTCCAGTTTCATGCTTTTGCATGTGACAGTCCCGTTTTCCCAGTACATTTATTTATATTTTCAAGAATAATTTATTGAAGAGATTGTCTTTTACCCATATTATTGGCTCTAATTGTCGTAAATTAATTCAAAATATATGTAGGGGTTTAATTCTGGGCTCTCTATTCTATCCCTGCAACTTATATGTCTATTTTTTTATTGTTCTATTACACTTGTCTCAATTTTCCCCCATTGCTCAACACTGCCCTGCCCACCCCTTTCCCACAGTAAATTCCCACCCTGTTGTTCATGTCTATGGGTCATTTATACATATTCCTGGACTAGACTCTTCCCATTCTTTTCATACCTTCTCCCACTACCACCTCCCTTCTGGTCATTGCCAGTCTGTTCCTTGTTTTCCATGCCTCTGGTTCTACTTCACTCATTTGTTTGTTTGTTCATTAGGTTTCTGTGATATGTGACATCATATGATATTTGTTGTTCACTGCCTGGCCTATTTCACTGAGCATTATTCTCTCCATTTCCATCCATGCTGTCACGAAAGGTAGGAGTTCTTTATTTCTTTCTGCTGCATAGTGTTCCATTATGTGAATGTACCAGAGTTTTCCAACATTTGCCTATTGTAAATAACACTGCTATGAACAAAGGGCTGCATAGGTTATTTTAACTTGGTGATTCAGGATTCTTAAGGTAGAATCCCAGCACTGGAATTGTTTAATTAATAGGCGGTTCCATTTTTAGTGTTTTGAGGAAATGCCATATGCTTTCCATACCGGATGCACCAGTCTGCATTCCCACCAACAGTGCATTGGAGTTCCCTTTCCTCCACATCCTCGCCAGCACTTGTTTGTTGATTTGTTAATGATGGCCATTGTGACTGGTATGAGGTGGTATTTCATTGGGTTTTAATTTGCATCTCTCTGATAATTAATGATGTTGAACATTCTTTTACATATCTATGGGCCTTCTGTATGTTCTCCTTAGAGAATTGTCTATTCAGGCCCTTTGGCCATTTCTTAACTACATTGTCTTTCTGGTGTTGAGTTATATGAGTTTATATATATTGAAGATTGAGCCCTTCTCAGAGGTATCATTGCAAATATGATCTCCTATATAATCAGTTCCCTCTTTATTTTGATGATATTTTCTTTTTAAAAAGATATTTTTATTATTTTTAGAGAGAGGAAAAGAGAGGGAGGAATCAAGGGAGAGAAACATCAATGTATGGTTGCCCTTCACCTGCTTCTAGCTATGGATCAGGCTGGAGACCTTGCTTGCAACCTGGTTATGTGCCCTGACTGGGAATCGAACCAGCAACCTTTGGGTTTGCAGGCCAGAGCCTTTCCACTTAGCCATCAGCCAGATGATGATATTTTCTTTAATTATGCAGAAGCTTTTTAATCTGATATAGTCTAATTTGTTTATTTTTTCCTTTATTTTCCTTGCCTTAGAGGATATATCAGCAAAAAATAATACTGCATAGGATATCTGAAATTATATTGCTTGTGTTTTCCTCTAGGACTTTTATGGTGTCATGGCTTACATTTAAACTTCTATCCATCTTATGCCTGCAGTGGTCAGGGGGAAAGGGGTTGGGGGAAGGGGGGAGGTAGAGGCAAAGAAGGGGAGCAGCTTAGACAAGAACCTAGTATAAAGGAACCATGGACATGGACAACAGGTGGGATTGACTTTGGGGGGAATGGGTGGGTGGGGAGGGGGACAGAGGGGAGCAAAAAGGGGATGGATGTAATACAACAACAATAAAGTAAAAAAAAAAAGATTTTATTAATTATTTTTAGAAAGAAGGGCAGGGAGGGAGGAGAAAGGGAAAGACACATCAATGTATGGTTGCCTTTCACCTGCTTGCAGCTATAGACCTGGCTGGAGACCTGGCTTGCAATCTGGTTATGTGCTCTGATTAGGAAGCGAACCAGCAACCTTTGGGTTTTCAGGCTGGCACCTATCCACTGAGCCACCAGCCAGGGTTACCTTCTATCCATCTTGTGTTTATTCTTGTTAATGGTGAAAGTTGGAGGTCTAGATTCTTTTATGTATGTATGTATGTATGTATGTATGTATGTATGTATTGCATATACTGTCCTGATCTCCCAAAATCATTTGTGGAAGAGGATAATTTTACTGCATTTTCTGCTCCTGTTCCCTTTGTCAAATATTAATTGGCCATAGAGACCTGGATTTACTTCTGGGCTCTCCAATCTATTCCATTGCTCTATGTGCCTGTTCTTATGCCAGTACTAGATAGTTGTGATTACAGTGGCCTTGTAGTATAGTTTGATATTTGGTATCGTGATTCTTCCTACTTTGTTCTTCATTCTCAAGACTGCTGAGGTTATTTGGACATTTTTGGTTTGATATAAATTTTTGAAAAATTTTAAAGACTTTGTTCATTATTTTTAGAGAGAAGGGAAAGGAAGGAGGAAGAAAGGGAGAGGAACAGCAATGTATGATTGCCTTTCACCTGCCTCCAACTAGGGAACTGGCTGGAGACCTGGCTTGCAACCTGGATATGTGCCCTGACTGGGAATCGAACAGAAGACCATTGGGTTCACAGGCAGGCACCTATCCACTGAGCTACCAGCCAGGGCACAATATGGACATTTTAATGATGTTAAATCTTTGAATCAAAGGATACAATATATTCTTTCATTTATTTATATCTTCCTTAATTTCTTTCTTCAGTGTTGTGTAGTTTTCCAAGTATAGGTCTTTTACCTCCTTGGTTAAGTTTATTCCTAGGTACATTACTTTTTTTGAAAATGGGTTTTCCCCCTAGTTTCTCTTTCTGATACTTCATTGTTGGTGTAACAAATGCCTCCAGCCCTGGCTGGTGGCACAGTGGATAAGGTGCCAGCCTGTGAACCCAAAGGTTGTTGGTTCAATTGCCAGCCAGGGCACATAACCAGGTTGCAAGCCAGGTCTCCAGCCAGGTCTATAGCTGGAGGCAGGTGAAAGGCAACCATACACTGATGTCTCCCCCCACCCCCCACCTCTCTCCCTTACCTTCTGTCTAAAAATAATAAAACCTTTTTTAAAAAAGAAAAGAAAAAGAAAAAGAATGCCTCTGATTTCTGAATGTTGACATTGTATTTCGCAAGTTTGACAAACTTACTTATTAGATTGAGTACTTTGGTGGGGGGTGGGAATGGAGACTATAGGGTTTTCTATGTACACTGTCATGTCATCTGCAAATAATGGGTTTTACTCCCTCCTTTCCAATTTAGATGCCCTTTATTTCTTCTTCTCTGATTGCTGTGGCTAGGACTTCTAATACTATGTTGAATAAAAGTGGTGAAAGTGGACATTCTTGTCTTGTTATTGATCTCAGGGAACAAACCTTTTAGTTTTTGTTTGCTCAGCATGATGTTTCTGTAGGTTTCTCATATATGGCCTTTATTATATTGAGGTATACTTCCTCTATTCCTACTTGGCTGAACATTTTTACCATAAATGGGTGCTGTACTTTATCAAATGCTTTTTTAGCATCTATTGAAATGATTATGTGATTTTTATTTTCCATTTTGTTCATGTGTTCAATTATGTTTATCGAGTTGAGAATGTTATACCATCCTTGCATCCCTGGAATGAATCCCACTTGATTCTAGTGTATGATCTTTTTAATGAATTGCTGGATCCTGTTTGCTAATATTTTGTTGAGGATTTTAATATCTATGTTCATCAGCAATATTGGCCTATAGTTCTTTCTTTGTTGTGTCTTTACCTGGTTTTGAAATTAGGATAATACTGGATTCATAAAAAGAGTTAGGAGTCTTCTCTGTTCTTGAATTTTCCGAAATAGTTGGAGAAGAATAGGAGTTAGGTCTTCCCTAAATGTTTGATAAAATTCACCTGTGAAGCTGTTCAGTCTGGAGATTTTTGACCTTGCTTCCATTTTACTAGTTGTTATCAGTCTATTCCAGCTTTCTGCTTTTTCTTGATTTGGTTTTTGAAAATTATATGTTTGTAGAAACTTGTCCATTTTGCCTAGGTTGTCAAATTTTTTGGCATATAGTTGTTTATAGTAATTTCTGACAACCGTTTGCATTTCTATGGTATTGGTTGTGATTTTTCCGCTTTCATTTCTGATTTTATATATTTGGGTCCTCTTTTTTTCTTGATGAGCCTGGGCTTGTTGATTTTGTTTATCTTTTCAAAGAATGAGCCCCAGGATTTATCGATCCTTTGAATTATTCTTTTAGTTCCCATTTACATTTAGGGTTATTACTGATAGGTAATTATACATTGACATTTTCCCTTTGTTCTTGTGCTTATCTATCATCTTAAAGCAGTCTCTTTAGCATCTATTGCAATGTTGATTTAGTACAAATGGATTCTTTTAGTCTTCTTGTGTCTAGGAAGCTCTCTATTTCACCTTCCATTTTAAATGAGAGCCTTGCTGGGTGGAGTAGTCATGTTGCTATTCATTACTTGGATTTTTTTTTTTTTTTTGCCATTCCCTTTTGGGTGTTTCTGTTGCTTTTCCTTACTTGGAATATATTTCCTATTCACTTCTGGCTTGTAATGTTTCTGTTGAGAATTCAGCTGATAGCCTTATTGGAGCTCCCTTATAAGTTACTAGCCAGTTCTCTCTTACTACCTTTAAGATTTTCTATTTGTCTTCAAATTTTGCCATTTTAATTATGATGTGACTTAGAGCAGGCCTCCTTGGATTCAACTTGATGTGGACTCTCTGTGCTTCCTGGACCTGTATGACATTTTCTCTTATCAAATTAAAAAGATTTCCTGTCATTACTTTTCAAACAGGTTTTGTATCTATCCCTTGCTCCTTCTCTTTTGGTATCTCTATGATTGGATATTATTACATTTCATGTTGTCCTGCAGCTCCCTTAATTCCCCTTCATTTTTTTTTTTTTGAGTCATTTTATACTTTGTTGCTCTATCTGGGATTTTTTTCCTACTTTATCCTCCAGCTCATTAATTAGATCATCAGCTTTATCTAACCTGTTTTTAATTATTTCTAGTCTATTCTTAATTTCAGATATTGTACTCCTCATTTTCTCCTAGCTCTTATTGATATTTTCTATGTCTTTTTTCATGCTGATGTAGTTAACAGTAAGTTTCTTGTATTTCCATAGAGTTCATTGTAGTTCTCACTAAAATCCTTCAGCATACTTATTACCATTATTTTGAATTCAATGTCTGATTATATTGCTTGCCTCAATTCTATTTAGTACTCTTTCTGGGGATTTTTTCCTTTCTTTTTGAATAGGGGTTGTTTCTTTGTCTCCCCATTGCAGGTGATCCTTATTTGTTTTTGCTTCCTAGATTGGTCTGCTTTTACTTTCTGTATTCATGGTGTTAACTTCTGTCATAGGAGGCCTGTGGGACTCAATGGTCTCCTGAGCTGGATGCTCTTGGGCTGCCCTTTATGCTGTTTATGTGGGCTCTCTGGTTGTGACTGGGGCTTTGTTGTTGTTGGGTCATTCTTTGGTGGGTCTTTCCTCTGATTGAAAGCCACACCACAGTCCCCATGTCTTGTATGCTATTATACAGGTGCAGCCAAAACAAAACAAAACAAAACAATCCTAGAATAAAACCTACATTTGCAGTAATTAACCTCTACAAACAACTACACTATCAACACCAAATGAGAAATATTAATAAATGTGTAAAGAGATTAAGGCTATTATAAGAAAATAAAAGTGAATATGAAATGATTAAAATGAAAATGATTTTGAGAGGGCAGAGGGAGGAGAAATAATGAGTAGAGAATAGAAAATGGTAAAAAGAAAAGAAAGAACATTTATATCATAATTTTTATGATCATGAATTTATCCATTTTACTAATGATTTAGTTACCTCTAAACTTATAATATTAATTTTTCTTATAGTTTGTCATTAGTACCTTTGGGAACAGCTTATAGTATATCATAATTTTAAAAAGGGGGGAAGAAAGCAATATGGAGTAAGAAAAGGGAAGAGTATAGTATGAGGTTAAGAATGTTTTTTTTTTTTAATAAAAGTGAAAAATAGGAACCAAATTGAAGAAAAAGATCAACCACAGCAATATTAACAACAAACAAACAAAGAATATCAGTGGAATGGGAATAAAAAGGAAAAAAGAAAGAAAGAAAAATCTTATGAGATGTCTAAAGGAAAGAAAACTCATTTTGAGAGGGTAGAGGGAGAAAAATACTAAGGGTAAGGAATGAAAACCAGGATAAGTCAGGGAAAAAGTAAAAGTTAAAACAAAAATAAAAGGACAGGAGGAAGGCAAAATGGAGTAGGAAAGGGGAAGGGTAAATTTGCTATTTAAAATACGAAAATAGTGGAGCTCTAGGAATAAAAGTGAAGAAATAAAACAACCAACATATCCACAACCAACAAATGGAGATCAATAAAAGTGGAGTGAGAATAAGGGTATTTTAACAACAGGAAAAAGAATGTGAGATGATTAGTTACAAGAAAAATGATTTTGAGAGGCTGTGTGGGGAAGAGTAAGAGTGGAGAATAGAAATAAATTGTAGCCAGAGAACAGATAAAATTCAAAACAAAAATAAGAGGAAGGAAGAAGGTAAAATGGAGTGATGGGAGGGAGGAGCAAACTATGAGATTTGAAATAAACTAAAAAAAAAAAAAAACTAGTGAAATAATAGGCACAAGTTTGATGCAAAAGAAATGAATGTTTAAAAGAATGATGTAAATAATGAAGATGATGGTGGTGGAATTTGTCTCCATAGAATCCAGTGTTTATCACTGTTTCCTCTTTCTGGATCTGCCCCTGGTTGTCAGATGATGTTCTGGAAGAGGAGCAAGGGACAGAAAACCTGTTTGAAAAACTAATGACAGAAAGCTTCCTTAACTTGATGAAAGAAAAAGTCACACAAGTCCAGGAAGCACAGAGGGTCACAATCAAAATGAACCCAAACAGGCCACTCCAAGGTACATCATAATTAAAATTGAAAAACAAAGAGAATCTTAAAGGCAGCAAGGGAGAAAAAGCTAGTAACATAAAAGGGAGCTCCAATAAGGCTATCAGCTGATTTCACCACAGAAACACTATAAGCCAGAAGCAAATGACAAGAAATATTCCAAGTAATGAAAAGCAAAGGCTTACAACCAAGACTACTCTACCCAGCAAGGCTCTCATTCAAAATGGAAGGTGAAATAAGGTGTTTCCCATATAAAAGAGCGCTGAAGAATACATCTTCACCAAACCAGCAATATAATAGATGCCAAGGGTGCTGCTTTAAGATGAAAAAAAATAAAAAAGATGATGAAAAAGAACAAGAAACAGAGAGAGAGTAACACAGATACAAAAGGAAAAACTAGCAAGGAATACCTACCTATCAATAAGAGCCTTAAATATAAATGAATTAAATATTCTCATCAGAAGACATAGGATAGATGAACACATAAATACCTATCAATAGTAACCTTAGATGTAAATGGATTAAATGCACCAATAAAAACACATAGGGTAGCTGAATAGATAAGAAAACATGACCCACATATATGCTGTCTACGAGACTCACCTCAGAACAAAAGACGTACACAGACTGAAAGTGAAGGGATGGAAAAAATATTCCAAGCAAATGGACATGAAAATAAAACCAGTGTGGTGATACTTATATCAGAAAAAATAGGTTTCAAAACAAGGGACATAAAAATAGACAAAGGACATTTCATAATACTGAAGGAGACAATCCATCAAGCAGATATAATCCTTAGAAACAGATATGCACCCAATGCAGGTGCAACCTAATATATAAGGAAAATCATGGAGGATTTCAAGAAAGATATAAACAGCAACACATTCATAGTAGGGGATTTTGACTCCCCATTGTGAACAATGGACAGATCTTCCAAGCAAAGAAATAACAAGGATACTGTGGCATTAAACAACACTATAGATAAAATGGACTTAACTGATATAGTATAAAGAAACTTCCACCTCAAAGATGCAAAATATACATTCTTTTCAATTGCATGTGAAGCATTTTCAAAGACAGACCCCATGATCGGACTCAAAAAAAAACAAAACAAAACAAAAAAAAACGACTCAACAAATTAGACAAAATTGAAATCATATCAAGCATCTTCTTGGATCACAATGGCTTAAAACTTGAAATCAACCTCAAGGATAAAGTTTGAAAACATTCAAATTCATGTAGACTAACAACATACTATTAAACAATAAATGGATCAACAATAAGATCAGGGAAGAAATAAAAGTTTCTGGAAACAAGTGAAAATGAACACACAATAGCCCAAAACCTATGGGACACAGCAAAGGCAGTACTGAGAGGGAAGTTCATAGCAACACAGGCCTACCTAAAAAGATAGAATAATCTCAAATAAACAACCTAACCATAAAGCTACAAGAAGTAGGAGAACAATAACAAAGCCTGAAGAGAGTAGAAGGAAGGAAATAATCAAGATTAGAGCAGAATTAAATGACATAGACACTAAAAGAACAATTCAAAGAATCAACAATCCTAGAACTGGTTCTTTGAAAAGATAAACCAATCAACAGGTCTTTAACCAGGCTCATCAAGAGAAAAAGAAAGAAGACCCAAATAAATAAAATTTAAAAATGAAAGGAGAAAGCACAATTGATACCACAGAAATGCAAAGGATTGTCAGAAACTACTACAAACAACTATATACCAAAAGAAAATTGACAACCCGGGCAAAATGGACAAAGTTCTACAAACATAATCTTTCAAAACTGAATCAAAGAAGAAAGCCAGACTAGACTGATAACAACTAGTGAAATGAAAGCAGTAATCAAAAAAACTCACAACACACAAAAGCTCTGGTCTGGATGGCTTCACAGGCGAATTTTACCAAACCTTTAGGGAAGACCTAAGTCCTATCCTTCTCAAATTATTCCAGAAATTCAAGAAGAGGGAAGAATCCCAACTATTTTTATAAGGCCAGTATTATCTTAATTCCAAAACCAGGTAAAGACACAACAAAGAAAGAACTACAATATTGCTGATGAACATAGATGCTAAAATCCTCAACAAAATATTGGCAAACCAGATTCAGCAATACATTAAAAAGATCATACACCATGATACAATATTTGCAAATCAATAAACCTAATATATCACATAATCAAAATTGAAATAAAAAACAGGGGATAGGTGTAATACAACAATAAATTAAAAAAAAAGAAATAAAAAACAAAATGCACATGGTCATTTCAATATATGCTGAGAAAGCATTTCATACAATAAAGCACCCATTTATGATAAAAATGCTCAGTTGGATGGGAATAGAGTGGGCATACCTCAATATAATAAAGGCCATATATGAGAAACCTACAGCCAACATCTTACTCAGCAATCATAAACAAAGATTTTCCCCTGAGATTAGTAACAAGGCTGTCTACTTTCATCACTTTTATTCAACATGGTGTTGGAAATTCTTGCCACAGCAATCAGACAAGAAGAAATAAAAGGCATCGAAATTGGAAAGGAGGGAGTAAAACTCATTATTGGCAGGTGACAGGATAGTGTACATAAAAAACCCTAATCTCCACAAAAGAAAAATACTATTCAACCTAATAATCAAGCTTGTCAAAGCCATGAGATACAATGTCAATATTAAGAAATCAGAGGCATTTTTCCACACAAACAATGAAATATCAAAAAGAGAAACTAGAAGGAAAGCCCTTTTACTATAGGAACAAGAAAAGAAAAAGTACCTAGGAATAAACTTAACTAAGGAGGTAAAAGACCTTGGAAAACTACAGGACAGTGGAGAAAGAAATTAAGGAAGGTCTTCCAGCCAAGATAGGGGTATAAGTAGACATGCTTAACCTCTCCTTCACAACTGTAAGAAGAATCACAATTTCCTGACAACAAAAAACAACCAGAACTACCAGAAAATTGAACTGCATGGATATCTAACAAAGATATAAAGAAGTAATATTCACACGGATAGGAGGGGTAGAGTCAGGGTAGAGTGCACATGATCTGGTGGCAGCAACAGTGACAGGAAAGCAGTGGCTGTGGCCAGTCAGCTGAAAGCAGTCACACATTATAAAACTCAAGAGCGACACCCAGGGGGCAATCCTAGCCCCAGACCAGACTACGCAGCTCATGGTTCCAGTGCCAGGGAAAAGAAAGGATCATTGCTTCTGACTGTGAAAAACAGTAGTGGTTAGGGTGGCAAAAGAAGCTGTGGACATTCCAGCGGAGTGTTTATAGATGGCCCCCACAGTCCTGGAACATCCACAAACTCACCCACACTGGGAACTACAACTAGCTCAACAGCTAGAGGGTTGTCAGTCCAATTTGAGAAGTGGGAGAAGTGTCTGGAAAAGGAGTGAGCACTGAGCAAGTGGCATAGTTCCATTCCGTCTCAGACCCTTCCCCCACATACAGCACCACAACATGGTGAAATGGGTCACCTGCACCTACAAATACATAAGGCTCCACCCCTTACCACACAACAGGTGCAGTAGCTCTACCCAAGGCAGAGAGCCAAGCACAGGAGGCTGTCAAGTTGAAGAGACAGAGAAATATGGCCCAAAAGAGGGAGCAGATCAAGGATCCAGTGGGAGAACTAAGCAAAGAGGAGATAGCCAACCTAACAGACAAAAAGTTCAAAACATTGGTGATAATGATCCTCACAGACTTGACAGACATGCTGAAGTATGGCAAACACATAAGAAAAGAAGTGAAGACTATGCTAAGTGAAATGAAAGAAGGTCCACATGAATCCAATGGTGAAAGAATGGGAGCTGGGGTTCAAATCGATGATTTAGAACATAAGGAAGAAATGAATAGTCAACCACTACAGAGTGAAGAAATAAGAATTGATCCTATGTACCCCTATGTTCATACCAGCATTATTTACAATATTCAAGTGCTGAAAACAGCCTAAGTGCCCATCAGTGGATGATTGGATCAAAAAACTGGTACATTTACACAATGGAATACTACACAGCAGAAAGAAAGAAAGAACTCCTACCCTTTGCAACAACATGGATGGAACTGGAAAGTATTATGCTTAGTGAAATATGCCAGTTGGTGAAAGACAAATACCATATGGTCTCACCCACTTCAGGACAATAATGAACAAAAGAAACAAATAAGCAAACAGAACCAGATACATGAATACAATGGATAGACCTTTAGTGGGCAGAGGGGAGGGGGAAGGGGGGAAGGTGGAGTAGGAGGCAAAGTAGAGGAGCAGTTTAGTCAAGGAACTAGCATGGAAGAACCATGGACATGGGCAACAAATAGGATTGACTTTAGGGGGGAGTGGCTGGGTAGGGAAGGGAATAGAGGGAGGGAAAAGGGGATGGATGTAATAAAACAATAAAATAAAAATAAATAAATAAATAAGAAAAAAAAAAAAAGAATTGAGAAAAATGAGGAAAGGCTTAGGAACCTCTGGGCCAATTTTAAAGATGCCAACATCTGAATCATAGGGGTGCCAGAACGAGAAGAGGAAGAGGAAAAAATTGAAAATGTATTTGAAAAAATAATGAAGGAAAACTTCCCTAATTTGGTAAGGAAATACACATACAAATTCTGGAAGCCTAGAGTCCCAAACAAGCTAGACCCAAAGAGGACCACACCAAGACAGATCATAATGAAAATGCCAAAGGTTAAAGATAAAGAGAATCTTAAAAGCAGCAAGAGAGTCCTGGATGGTGTGGCTCAGTGGATTGAGTGCCAGCCTGAGACCCAAAAGGTCACCAGTTCAATTCCTGGTCAGGTTACCTGCCTGGGTTGCAGGCCAGGTCCCTGGTTGGGGGTGTGCAAGAGGCAACCATACATTGATGTTTCTCTCTCTTTTTCTCCCTCCTTTTCCTTCTCTCTAAAAATAAAATTTAAACAAATTTTTAAAAGCAGCAAGAGAAAAGAAGAGAGTTACCCATAAAAGGATTCCTATAAGACTTATCAGCTGATTTCTCCAAAGAAACTTTGCAGGCAAGAAGGGGCTGGCAAGAAATATTCAACATGATGAAAAGCAAGGACCTACAACCAAGATTAGTCTATCAAGCAAAGCTATCATTTAGAATGGAAGGGCAGGTAAAGTGCTTCCCAGACTAGGTAAAGCTAAAGGAGTTCATCATCACCAAGCCCATATTATATGAAATGTTAAATGGACTTATCTAAGAAAAAGAAAATCAAAACTATGAACATTAAAATGGCAATGAACTCACAACTATCAACAACAGAATCAAAAAAATAAAAACAAAACCAAACTAAGCAAATAACTAAAATAGGAACAGAAGCATTGGTAAGGGCTGTCAGGAGGGAGAAGGGGAAGAAATAGGGAAATCATGCAGAGATTAAGGAGCATAATTAGTAAGTACAATATAGAAGGGGGATGTTAAGAATAGTATAGGAAAGGTGAAACCAAAGAACTTTCATGAATGACCCACAGACATGAACTAAACGGGGAGGGATTGCTGTAGGATTGCTGGGTGGAAGGGAGCAAAAAGAAAAAACTTGGGGCAACTGTAATAGCATAATCAATAAAATATACTTAAATAAAGAAATTAAAGAAGTTACAAATAAACGAATCATATACGATGTTCACAGAATGGAAGAATTAACATCATTAAATGTCTATACTATCCAGAGCAATTTATAGATTCAACTCAATCCTTTAAAATGCCTATGGCTTATTTCATGGACCTACAACAAATATTACAAGAAGTTATATAAAACCAAGAGTGACCCCAAATAGCCTCAGCAATCTTGAGAATAAAGGACAAAGTGAGAAGAATCAGGATACCTGATATCAAACTATACTGCAAGGCCCCTATAATCAAAATAGGCTGATACTGGCATAAGAATAGACACATAGATCAATGGAATAGAAAGAGAGCCCAGAAATAAACCCAGATCTCTATGGTCAATTAATATGTGACAAAAGTGGCAGAAGCACAGAATGTAGTAAAAATAGCCTTTTCAATATATGGTGCTGAGAGATCTGGACAGGTACATGTAAAAAAGTGAAACTAGACCACCAACTTACACCATACACCAGAATAAACTGAAAATAGATTAAAAAACTTAAATATAAGTCATGAAATTATAAAAGTCACAGAGGAAAATATACCCAGTAAAATTTCAGATATCCCACATAGCAATATTTAAGCTGATAGCTCCTGGGGACTAAATCAGTTTAAAAAGCTTCTGCATGTCTAAATAAACCATGATCAAAATGAAAGGGGGAACCCAACCTATGGCAGAACATATTTGCCAGTGATACATCAGTCAAGGGTTTAATCTCCAAAATACATAAAGAACTTATAGGACTCAACACTAGGAAGACAAACAATCTAACTAAAAGATAGGCAAAGGACCTTAATAGATACTTCTCAAGGAGGACATACATTTGGCCCATAAACATATGAATAAATTCTCAACATCACTGGCCATCAGAGAGATGCAAATAAAAACCACAATGAGATACCACCTTATACCAGTCAGAATGTCCATCAACAATCATCAAACAATAAGTGCTGGTGAGGATATGGAGAAAAGGGAACCCTAATGCTCTATTGGTGGGAATGCACACTGGTGAAGCCACTGTGGAAAACAGTATGGAATTTCTTCAAAAAAGTAAAAGTGGAACTGCCTTTTCACTCATCAAATTGATCCTGAGTATCCTCAAACACCAATTCAAAAGAACCTATGTACCCCTATGTTCATAGCAGCGTTATTTACAATAATCATTATTTACAATAATCAAGTGTTACAAATAGCCTAAGTGTACATCAGTAAATGAGTGGATCAAAATACTGTTACATTTACACGATGGAATACTACACAGTAGAAAAAAGGCACGCCTACTGTTCATGACAGCATGGATGGAAATGGAGGATACTGTGCTAAATGAAATAAGCCAGGCAGTGAAAGATAAATCCTGTATGATCTCACCTGTGAAGAAAACCTAATGAACATGACAAATGAGCAAAACAGAACCAGAGACATGGAAACAAAGAATACACTGACAGAGACAAGAGGGGACATGGGAGGGGGATACAGTTGGAAAGATTGGGAAGAGGCTGGTGAAGAAACATGCATGAATGAACCATGAACATGGACCACAGTTTGGGGATTGACTGGGAGCTGGTGGGTGGGCTGCGCAAAGGAGAGCAAAGGGGGAAAATTGGGACAACTGTGATAAATGAACAATAATATATTTAATTTAAAAAAGAGTATTATGAACAACTCTATGCTAACAAAGTTAGAATATCAAAGAAATTGTTAAATGCCTGGAAACACAAAACCTATCAAGACAATCATGAAAACATAGAAAGTCTGAAAATACCAATTACTAGTAAGGTGACTAAACAGGTAATTCAAAACCTCCCAACAAACAAAAGTCCAGAACCAGATGGCTTCACTGGTAAATTCTGCCTAACTGTCAAAGAAGATTTATTCTCAATACTTCTCAAAACCTTTCAATTAAAAGAAGACGAACACTTCTCTCAAATCATTCTGAGAGGCCAGCATTATCCTACTACCAGAAGTCAATATGGACATCATAAGTAAATAAAATTACAGACCAATGATGAACAATGATTAAAAACCCTCAACAAAATATTAAGAAACTAGCCTCAATAATACATTTAAAGAAACAATTATACACTATGTTCAAGTGAGATTTATTCCAGGGTTACAAGGATGGTTCAACATCTGCAAATCAATCAATGTGACATACCACATTTATCAAATTAAGGATAAAAGGTGTATGAGCATCTCAATAGATACAGAAAAAACATCTGACAAAATTCAACATCTATTTATGATTAAAAATAACTCTCAACAAAGTGGCTTTAGAAGGAACATACCTCAACATAAATAGGCCATATATGACAAGCCCACAGCTAACATCATATAGCACAGTGATAAACTGAAAGCTTTCCCAGTAAGATCAAGGTAAGACAAGGATACCCATCATCACCAGTTTTATTCAATATATTACTGAAAATTTAGGCTAGAGCAATTAGATAGAAAAAAGAAATAAATAGTACCCAACTTGGAAATAAAAATAAAATTGTCACTATTAGCAGATGATGTTTTTATATACAGACAAAACCCTAAAGATTTTACCAACACATGATTAGAACTAGTAAACAAATTCATAAGGTTGCAAGGTACAAAAATCAATATATAAAAACCCATTTCATTGTGATACAGTGTCAATGAAGTATTATATTAGAAAGAAAAATTATGATAATCTCATTTATAATTTCACCATAAAGAATATAACTTGGAATAAATTTAACCAAGGAGGTAAAAGACCTGTACAGCAGTGACACCTGTACAGCGAAAACTATAAGACATTGATGAAAGAAATTTAAGGCACAAATAAATTGAAAAATACTCCATGCTAGTAGATTGGAAGAATTAATATAATAATATCCATATTATCCAATGCAATCTACAGATTCAATATAAGCTCTACCAAAATGATATGGCATTTCTAATAGAAAGAGAACAAATAATCCTAGAATTTGTATGGAACCACAAGAAATTCTAAATAGCCAAAGCAATATAGAGAAAAAAGAACAAACCTGGAAGTGTCATTCTCCCTGATTTTAAGCTACATTACAAAGCTATAGTAATCAAAAGAGCTGGTATTGGTATAAAAAGACATATAGATCAATTGAAAACAAAGGGCCCAGAAAGAACTCCTCACATATTTTGTGAATTAATTTACAACAGAGGAGCTAAAAATATACAATGGGAAAAGGGCAATCTCTTCAATAAATTGTTCTGGGGAAACTGGACAGCTATGGGCAAAAAATTGAAACTGGACTGGTACCTTATACCGGACAGTATAATGGTATACTCAAGATGGATTAATGAGTTAAATGTAAGACCTGAAACCATAAAACACCTAAAAAAAAAAAAACAAAAAAAAACCCATAGGTAGTAAGCTCTTTGACATTGCTCTAACTCCAAAGGAAATGATAACAATAACAAATATAAAAATATGAAATTGCATCAAACTGAAATAATTCTTACAGCAAAGGAAATGATGAATAAAATGAAAAAGTGAAACGGTGACTTACAGAATGAGAAACTATTTGTTATTTCTACATCTGATAAGGGGGTAACATCAAAACTATATAACCAAGGATCAAAGATGGCGACAGAGTAGAGAGCAGAGCTAATGGCGTTCTCGAGTACCAGACAAGCTGGAGGACAGGATAGGGAGAACAAGATGTCTGCAGGTCGCTAAGAATTGGAGCGGTCAGCATCTGGACTCATGGGAGCACAGCCCAGATGCAGCAGAGACCTACAGGAGAGCAGCTGAGACAGTTCCAAACAGGCTGCCGGTGGGTCACCAGTGGGCCGAGGTCAGCTCTGGGCAGTGGTGGCTCTACCTAGAGGGGCGTCTTTAACTGAAAACTCCAGGCTCCCTAGTGACTAGAAATCTGAACATTGAAGTGTGGGCAGTGAGGGCAAATGCTGGAGGGAACTAGGAATTGAACTCCTGCAGGGAAGGGATTGTGTGAGAGCCTTGCTCCGGCAACAGAAAGAGGAAGCTCCTCACTGGGCCAGAGGTGGAGGAGAAGAGTCCTGCAGGGAGCAGGAGCTGGGGAGCAGGGAAGTGCACCAGCTGGGGTGGCAAAAGAGCCAAAAATGGTGCTGCTGGGCCACTGGGGAAACAGCGGCTTGAAGCCCCTGCAAGGGGGGAGGCCCAGCTCTGCACACCCACACAGTCCCCCAGGCTCCCACAGAAACTCCAAACTGTGAGCCATGAACTTGTAGCTGAGACAAAGGACCCGCCCATTGCCATCTACAAAGGCTGCACTACAGACACACTGGAAAGCCAGGAGTGCATCACAGAGGCAGCGTGAAGGATTCCTCAGAGAGCTGGTCTGCTTAGAAGATTGGCCCTCACCCAGGGAAGCTGGGCAGTGTTGGCAGACCCCAGGCAGTGTTGGTGGACCCCAGGCACTGTTGGTGGATGAGGGCTGCCTCCTTCAGGAGCTGCAGGGGCAGGGCCACTCATCACAGGAGCCAGTGAGGTTGCAGGATGCCCTACAGGGGTGCCAGGAGCCCAACGCAGACAGGAACCTCCTCCAGAAGCTGGAGGGGGCACCTTGCTGGGCTTCAAATGGAAGAAAAGGAAGGGCTCCAGAACACAGGCAGCCCTGAAACCCAGCTAGGCTACTGGAGGCCCAGCCTACCTGGGGGCTGAAACTCAGATGCAGCCCTGACTGTGACAATCATAGGCCCTGCCACTCCAAGACCAGCTAGACTGTAGACTGCAGAGACCTGACCAAGAAAAAGAGGCTGACTCAGTAAATGGATCACTGCTAATCTCAAGTACCTGAGTTGAACCAAGAGCTACATGAACTATTAATCCCTAACTGTTTTAGAAGCAGCTTAAATACAGTATATGAGAAAGGATAGGAGTGTCTTGACTGAAAGGAAAGGAGCAACATATACAACCAATCTAGAACACAACCAGACAGCCCAAATAAAGGCCACACAAAGAGCAACAAGTGGAGAAAATCTAGGAGACAGCAACACTGAACTCCACAAATCCCCTAACACAGAAGGGTGCTCAACTAAGGCAAGGAAGCAAAGCAGATTAATCCAAGGAAAAAACAAAAAAATAAGCAGCAACAGACAACTAAAAATGGGGGAAAAAAGAATAGGTCCATCACCAAAAGGAAAGGAAAAATCCCCAGAAAGACGACCAAATGAAACAGACTCACAGATAAGGAATTCAAAAGAATGATGATAGAAAAACTCAATGAGCTTAGCCAGCTCAAAGAAAACTATAAACAACTCCAGGGAAGTTATAAGGAACTTACAGACAGCTACAACAGCATCAAAAAGGACATAGAAACAATCAGTAATAGCCAGGAGGAAATAAAGAATACAATTTCTGAATTGAAGAATACAGTAGAAGGAATCAACAGTAGGCTAGAGGAAGCAGAAGACTGGGTCACCGAGTTGGAGGACAATGTAGACAAAGACTCCAAGACACTACAAGAGAATAAAAAAAGGCTGAACAAGATTGAAGAGGGTTTAAGAGAGCTGCAGGACAACATGAAATGTAACAACATCTGTATTATAGGGATATCAGAAGGAGAAGAGAAACAAGGAATGGGAAACCTGTTAAAAAAAGTCATGATAGAAAATTTCCCTAACATGATGAGTGAAAACATTAATTCAGTTCAGGAAGTACAGAGGGTCCCAATGAGGATCAACCCAAACAGACCAACACCAAGGCACATTATTATTAAAATGGCTAATTTCAAAGACAAAGACAGAATCCTAAAAGCATCAAGAGAGAAACAGCAAATAACGTACAAAGGGGCTCCAATAAGGCTATCAAATGATTATTCAACAGAAACAATTCAGGCCAGAAGGGAATGGCAAAAAGTATTTCAAGTCATGGTAAACAAAGGCCTGCAACCAAGAATACTCTACCCAGCAAGGCTCTCATTCAAGATAGAAGGAGAAATAAGGAGCTTCCCAGACAAAAGACAACTAAAAGAATACATCTCTACCAAACCAGCATTGCAAGAAATGTTAAAGGGTCTGCTATAAAAAGAAGTAAACAAATAAAATGAAGAAACAGAGAAAGCCAAAGAGGAATACAGACACAAAGGGAGAAAATGGCAATGAATAAGTATCAATCAATAATCACCTTAAATGTAAATGGATTAAATGTTAAATGCATCAATCAAAAGACATAGGGTAGCTGAATGGATAAGACAACATGACCCACATATATGCTGTCTTCAAGAGACCCACCTCAGAACAAAAGATCAACACAGATTGAGAAAGGATGGAAAAATATATATCAAGCAAATGGACATGAAAAAAAAGCTGGAGTAGCAATACTGATTTCAGATAAAACAGATGTTACAATGAAGGACAAAAAAAGGGACAAAGACGGACATTTCATAATACTTAAGGTAACAATCCATCAAGAAGAAATAACTCTGATAAACATATACGCACCCAACATAGGAGCTCCGAAATATATAAAGAAAATCTTGGAAGACTTTAAGAAAGACATAGACAGCAACACACTAATAGTAGGGGATTTTAATACTCCACTATCAATAATGGACAGATCTTCCAAACAAAAAACCCCCAGAGAGGTTGTGGCATTGAACAACATTCTAGAGGAAATGGGCCTAACTAATGTATACAGAGTCTTTTACCCCAAAGAAGCAAAATACACATTCTTTTCAAATGCACATGGATCATTCTCCAAGATAGACCACATGCTATGTCACAAGACAAGCCTCCACAAATACAGGAAAATGGAAATCATACAAAGTATCTTCTCAGATCACAATGGCTTGAAACTAGAAACCAAATTCAAGGGAAAAACCCAACATTTCTCTACCTCATGGAGACTGAATAACATGCTTTTAAGCAATGAAGGGGTCAAACAATGAGATCAAAGATGAAATCAAAAAGTTCCTGGAAACAAATGACAATGAACACACAACAGCCCAAAACCTATGGGATACAGCAAAGGCAGTTCTCAGGGGGAAATTTATAGCAATGCAGGCCTTCCAAAAAAGGTTACAAGTAGTTTATAAAAACAAGCTAATCACAAAGCTGCAAGCACTAGAGGAGCAACAACAAACAAAGCCCAGAGCAAGTAGAAGGAAGGAAATCATCAAGATCAGAGCAGAACTAAATAACTCAGAGATTCAAACTACAATTCCAAGAATCAACAGGTCCAGGAGCTGGTTCTTTGAAAAAATAAACAAAATTGATAAGCCCTTATCCAGATTCATCAAGAAAAAGAGAGAGAGGACCCAAATAAACAGAATCAGAACTGAAAGAGGGAAAATCACAACTGATACCTCAGAAATACAAAAGATTGTAAGAAATTACTACAAACAACTATATGACAAAAAAATATGACAACCTGGATGAAATGGACATATTTCTGGAAATGTATAATCTACCAAAACTGAACCCAGAAGAAGCAGAAAGCCTGAATAGGCCAATAATAAATAGTGAAATTAAAGAAGTAATCCAAAATCTCCCAAAGCACAAAAGCCCTGGTACAGATGGCTGCAGAGGTGAATTTTACCAAACATTTAAAGAAGAACTAACTCCTATCCTCCTCAAACTATACCAAAGAATTCAGGAAGAGGGAAGACTCCCAAACTCTTTCTATGAGGCCAATATTATTCTAAACCCAAAACCAGGGCAAGATACAACTAAGAAAGAAAGCTACAGGCCATTATCTCTGATAAACATAGATGCTAAAATTCTCAACAAAATATTAGCCATTTGGATTCAGCAGCATATTACAAAGATCATACACCATGATCAAGTGGGCTTCATCCCAGGGATGCAAGGATGGTACAACATTCGTAAATCAATCAATGTAATACACCACATCAACAAATTGAAAGATAAAAACCACATGATCATATCAATAGATGCTGAAAAATCATTTGATAAAGTGCAGCAACAATTTATGATAAAAACCCTTCAGTAAAATGGGAATAGAGGGAGCATACCTCAACATCATAAAGGCCATCTATGAGAAACCTGAAGCCAACATCATACTCAATGGACAAAAACTGAAAGCTTTCCCCCTAAGATCAGGAACGAGCCAAGGCTGTCCACTTTCTCCACTACTGTGCAACATTGTCTTGGAAGTTCTAGCTATAGCCATCAGAGAAGAAAAAGGAATCAAAGGTATCCAAATTGGAAAGGAGGAAGTCAAACTGTCATTATTTGCAGATGATATGATAGTGTACATACAAAACCCGATTGGCTCCACCAAAAATTTACTCAACTTAATAAGCAAATTTAGCAAAATAGCTGGGTATAAAGTCAATATCCAGAAATCAAAAGCATTTTTGTATACCAATAATGAAACGACAGAAATAGAAGCAAAAAAACAAATCCCATTTACCATAGCAACAAGAAAAATAAAGTACCTAGGAATCAACTTAACCAAGGAGGTAAAAAGCCTGTACTCAGAAAACTACAGAACAATGAAGAAAGAAATCAAGGAAGACACAAATAAATGGAAGCATATACCATGTTCGTGGATGGGAAGAATTAACATCATTAAAATGTCCATACTACCCAAAGCAATCTACAGATTCAATGCAATCCCAATTAAAATACCAATGTCAGACTTCACAGAAATAGAAAAAATACTTCAAAAATTTATATGGAGCCAAAAACGCCCACGAATAGCCACCACAATCTTGAGAAAGAAGAACAAGGTAGGAGGAATCACAATCCCGGACTTCAAACAATACTACAAGGCTACTGTCATCAAAACAGCCTGGTACTGGCATAAGAATAGACATATAGATCAATGGAACAG